>QEOT01124105.1:13702-49139 GCA_003123785.1 Pterocarya stenoptera
ACAAAAAAATATAATAAATAATTTAATTTTTTAAAATCTCAAAATAATAATAATATTAAAAAAATAATATTCTAATAATATTTTATTTTATTTATCTAAAATTATCTTATTTTACTAGAGCACTTTAATTTGTGTACATATTTGGCCTATCAAAGTTTTTGCATTTTTCCGTATGGCCTATTCTCTTTGTCAAATTTCACAGAATGAGACAGTGGAATTGATGCCAAAAATAAGTGTCACTGATAAATAAGTGTCACTGATCAATTTTGATAAGCTAGCACGCAAGCAAAAAGGACATCCGTGCAATTAAGATCGATCATATATAGCTTCAAGATTCCACCATGCATATAAATATATATATATATATATATATATTACTGCTTAATTTTGATTAGTCAGAGATATTGGTCAGGGGTCTTTCAAAGACCGGACAGCCCTCCAATTAAGTTCGGACAATACATCATAGCTGTCAAGAAAATGACCACCTAGCTTTTTTATTTTTTTATTTTTCATCATTAATTTTCACCCTCAATAATACACCAATACTCTTGTAATTTATTGGTCGGATATTTATATATCTTTTCTATTCTTTAGGAATATGATCTGTTTTATATCCCAATACCTATTTTTATTATTTATCTTTTTAAGAAAAGTGATTGGACAGGTAAAAAAAATGAAGAAAAAGGTTTAATGCAGTATTATTTATATGCTGTTCAAGTGTATCTATTAATCATTAATTGAATTTAATTATTGTCCATGACGTGATGAGAGGTTTATCGTGCTGAAAACGGCACTGTTGACTCCAGCTGCAGGATGAATTACCACCAATAACCATGCACGTCGGATGTATGTATTTTCTGAAAAATGAAGGCAATTTAATTAACTTGGCTTTAATTCCTATTCTGTTTTAATTAGACCATCCCATGTTCTCTCCACGGCCCAGTTCTTGTTGCTTAACATGCTATATATATATATATATAAAGAAATAATAGTTGCAATTGTGAGTATGCAAGTGACATATAATCATTTTAAAAAAAAATAGATAAATACGAGACTCATATGTAAAAAAAATTTATTTTTTAATAGTAAATCTTACTATTTTTCAAAACGATCGCACGGCACTTACGCACTCTACGACTGTATGTAGCATTACTCATATATATATATTAATTATCTCATCTCATTTACAGAATAAACTAAACTAGTATTTGCATGTATAAATATTAAAATAATGAGGCCAAACGAGGCCTTGTAGCAAACGTTTTAATTGCATGTTCTCGATCACGAATAAAAAAGAAACGTAGTATATGCATGTATAAATATTAAAAGGAAAATATTGGGCGTCCCGCTCCCAACTCTCGTTAGGAGCTATCGCTTGTATAATGTGTGTTTTTTTTAAATTTTTTTTAATATAAAATTTTTAATATTTTAAAAAAATATAATATTATTAAAAAATACTTTCTTAATCACGAAATAAAATAAAAAAATAAATTTTTATTTTATTTCATGATTAAGAAAGTATTTTTTAATAATTTTTTTTACTTACTGATTAAGAAAATATTTTTTAATAATATTTTAAATTTATTTTATTTTTTTAAATATTTAAAAATATTAAAAAATCTATTTAAAAAATAACTTTAAAAAAATACACATAAAAAACACTAAAGGGGCTGTAGCATGATCCATATTAAAATAATGGAGTAAAGACAGCTTGTCACGTGCAAGAAAGTATATTCTAAATCGTACAAATGATTTGACCAATGACGCATTTCAAACACCAATTTAGCCAAAAACAAATTTACAATAATTCGGAGAAGTATATTCCAAATCATGCAAGGAATATTTACATAAACGTCCATTCTTCTCCTCTATCTACTTATACCTAATATTAAGGAAAAAATAATTGCAAATAACTCATCTGATTTTATATCAACTTCAACTTAATCTACTTTGCTATGGCATCTCATAAGTGATCGATTATCCTTTGAATTGTATATAGGTTACTCGATTAGACCAAACGGCCAAAATCAATACTTGCAAATCTACACCCTTTTTTTTTTCTTTGGTTCAATATATATATATTTATATATAAATATATATAATATGATAACATGTCACCAAATGTATGGATGGTTTCGTAAGGTTGAGTTGTCCTCGTGATTAAGGTCATTCACTCACCAAATTTAAAACTTCCACCTATTAGGCCTAATTTGAGTAGTGATATCTGAAAATATTTTATTACTATTTATTATTACTTTTTATCTATTTTTATTATTATTACAACTATTTAATATTTTATCATTTTTTTATTATTGACAGAATATTTCAAAATACCGCCCCATTTTCAACCTTAATTTCGATCATTGTACATTCTACACATGAGGAGTTAAGATAATATTTGTTTTGGAAAGTCTTCCTAACAATTTAATATGACAAATATTATTAGAAATAATATTTAATTAAATAATAAAACGCTTCAATATTGTGTTTGAACATATCAAATATGACATAATTTAAATAATTTTATTGATCAATTATTGAAGTAAATTGTAATTAATATGATTAAAATTATGAAATCCAAACTGAAGAAAGAAAAAAGGGTTTTTACCTGAATGACATAAACGCGTCTCTCCATAATAAATTGCACGTGATGACGTGATAAGGAGTGTGGAGTTTGCGTGACCGCGGTAGAACCCACCAAATACGCTGCATTGCACGTACATTTGTACAATTTTCCCCGCCAACGACGACGTAATTTCTCCAATACCCATTCTCCACACTCTTTACGTCTTTTGAATTTTCTCTTTTTTTAGTATTTTCACGAATTTAATTCATGTCAAATACCGGTATATCGTGATTTTCCAGCTAAAGCATTTGTCTTTTGTATTATAAAATTCTTATTGTAATCTTCTATTTCGTTTTCTATTTCTGCTTCTTTTCTTATCTGTTGTTCAATCAAGTTTCTTTCTTATGGCGAGAGCAATGAATTTATTTCCCATCGGTACGAAGAGGAAGTACAGCGCTGACCATTTACGAGCTCCCAAGATTTCCCGCGAAACTGAAATTCTCTTTTGATCAGTTTCCAGAAACCCAGTCTGCCTTCTAGATCTCTAGTCTCCTCTTTTTTCAATTCTTCCTACGTCTCCTATTTTGGTTTTCACATGGGAGGAATTTGTATTTCCTGGGGAGTTGTTTGAGTTTGAAAGTGTCGCATTCTCAGTTCAAGCCAAGAGACCGAATGCGCGTTAAAGAGTCGCGCCTCAGCAAAGTCAAAATACGAGATCCAAAACAAGTCTGCCTTCAAACCTTACCTTTTCCGTTATCCTTCTGAGGAAAGTTCAGATGTAGGCATCTTCGTACGTGTCCCTAATCGTCGGATATATTATGTGCTTGTGGTGCGGCCTGTCATATAATTGGCTGATTTACAAGGCTGTATGAGAGATTTTATGCTTCCGGGTGTTGTTGGTTTGGGGCAGAGATTACATTTGGTCTCAAGGATACGAGGAGTCGTACAAGTTACCTGTTTTGTCTGAACCCGTGTGCTCTCTCTTCCATTAGAGACTCTCCGTTGTATTCCTTCCATTTTGCTTGTTCTCTCAAAATATTTATTTTCTTTTTTTCTGGTGTGTTTTTCGGTCATATTTCTTTTCTAGTACTTGGTTGTCGGGGTTCTGGCGTGGAACTTTTTCTGGGTTCTGTTTTTAATAGGCTGATATTGCTTTTTGTTCTTTTTCTTTTTTTTTTCCCCTTTCTGGGTTTTGGCGTTAAAAAATTGTGTCTTTTCGGGAGGATTGTAGTAACTGGGTACTACTTGTGGGTAGTTTTTTTTTTTCTTTTGGGTTAAGTAAAGAAGCTGTATTTTCTATAGAGGAAATACCCTTCTAGGCGAGAATTTGGGTCTTCTGACATTTTTGGGGGCTGTTGGTATTTGTTACGATACTCGAAGTCGAAGAAGCTGAATTTAGCAGTGAGGGGATTTGGTTTAAAAGGAGCAAATTGTTATACTTGCTCGTGGGCTCTGTGTTTCTCTGACATTGGTGTGGGAGCTGGTGAGAGCTTGCACTTCTAGTTGTAGAGGAATAGAGATGAGAGGGGGTAAAAGGAGAAAGCTGCATTTCAGCAAACTCTACTCATTCAGATGTGGGAAGGGATCTTTGAAGGATGATGACCATTCGCAGATTGGGGGTCCGGGGTTTTCCAGGGTCGTTTTTTGCAACGAACCGGACAGCTTTGAGGCCGGGATTCGAAAGTATGTGGGCAATTATGTTAGGACTACAAAGTATACCGTTGCCACTTTCTTGCCTAAGTCTTTGTTTGAGCAGTTTAGGAGGGTAGCTAACTTTTTCTTCTTGGTTACTGGCATTCTGGCCTTCACCCCGCTCGCGCCTTATACAGCCGTTAGTGCTATCCTCCCTCTAATTGTCGTTATCGGAGCAACGATGGTGAAAGAGGGTATTGAAGACTGGCGGCGCAAGAAGCAGGTACCATTTTTGGCTCATCAAGTTTGTTTCTGTTGTTTGATCTTCATATTGTGTTCAATTGCTTCAGGAGCTTTTCTTTCTCATTAAATTATATATGAATTTTCTTTGAAAACTGCGTATCAAGGAGTGTCCCGAGGCTGCGAGGGTATCAACGGCTTTGATGAAAGTTTTCTTGATAGTTACTATGAGGACTTGTAAGGAAAAGTATAGATCTTTGTGAAATGTTTGCTACTTTTATCATTACGATTGAGGCAAAGAACATTTTTTTTTTAATCTTCTTTATAATACACCGCCGAGAGTATATGGATACCTTCAAGTCGTTTTTCTAGATTCATGGCGCATACGTTGCGCTAGTTAGGGGATGTGTAATGTGAAGAAGTATTAATATCACATGATTTGTGTAGGACGCTAATATTCTCTCCTTCATTGTTTATTTTTACTACCACAGCTCGAAATTTGAATGACTTAAAAAACGGGAAAAAAAGAGTTCGATAAAAAGAAAGAGAGCAAGTTATGTTTCTCTGTTATTTGGAATCGCAAGATTATTGTGGATTCTTCTTCGATCTGCATAGTACTAAATATTGAACCACTATGTTATCTTGTCTTTGGTCACAGACCAAAATTCTGACAATGCGTACATTGTTCATTCTTTCTGGCAAGCTGTTAATCCAGGATATATAATTTTGCAAGTGGAATAATTTTGCAGGATATTGAGGTGAACAATAGAAAGGTTAAAGTGTATCAACGTGATGGAGTTTTTGATTATACTGAATGGAAGAACCTGAGAGTGGGAGATATAGTAAAGGTGGAGAAGGATGAATTCTTCCCGGCAGATCTCATCTTGCTTTCATCAAGTTATGATGATGCAATCTGCTATGTTGAGACCATGAACCTTGATGGGGAGACAAATTTAAAACTAAAGCAAGCATTGGAGGTTACCTCATTCTTACACGAGGACTCCAATTTCTTTGATTTTAAGGCTCTTGTTAAATGCGAAGATCCCAATGCAAATTTGTACTCTTTTATTGGAAGTATGGAGTTTGAAGAGCAACAATATCCTCTCTCTCCCCAACAACTTCTTCTCAGAGACTCTAAACTCCGAAATACGGACTATATATATGGTGCTGTTGTCTTCACTGGTTATGACACAAAGGTTATTCAAAATTCTACGGACCCCCCTTCAAAGAGAAGCAAAATTGAGAAGAAGATGGACAGAATTATCTACTTCTTGTTTTGTGTTCTATTTCTGATGGCATTCGTTGGATCTATTCTTTTTGGCATTGCAACTGAAGATGACTTGGAAAATGGGAGGTCAAAAAGGTGGTATCTTAGGCCAGATGATTCTACAGTTTTCTTTGATCCCAAAAAAGCACCACTTGCAGCATTTTTTCACTTTCTGACAGCCCTGATGTTATATGGTTACTTTATTCCAATCTCCTTATACGTGTCAATAGAAATTGTGAAAGTTCTTCAGACCATCTTCATCAATCAAGATATTCACATGTACTACGAAGAAACTGACAAACCAGCACATGCCCGTACCTCAAATTTGAATGAGGAACTTGGCCAAGTTGACACAATACTGTCTGATAAGACTGGGACTTTGACGTGCAATTCAATGGAATTCATCAAGTGTTCTGTGGCTGGGACAGCTTATGGTCGTGGTGTTACAGAGGTTGAAAGGGCCATGGATGGAAGAGATGGCTCACCTTTGGTTAATGAAAAAGCAAATGAACACATAAAGGATTCTGCTGATTCAAAGTCACCTGTAAAAGGCTTTAACTTTAAAGATGAAAGAATCATGAATGGAAACTGGGTCAATGAGCCTCATGCAGAAGTCATTCAGAAATTTTTTCGGTTATTGGCAATCTGTCATACTGCCATACCTGAAGTCGATGAAGAGACAGGGAAGGTTTCATATGAAGCTGAATCTCCGGATGAAGCAGCATTTGTTATTGCAGCAAGAGAACTTGGTTTTGAATTCTACAGAAGGACCCAGACAAGCATATCACTGCATGAGTTGGATCCTGTGTCTGGCAACAGAGTTGAAAGGTCAGTATTTTTTCATTGCATGCCATATAAAATGAGAGGCTAGAATTAGTGTTTGCTATGCTATTTGATGCCATTTCCATGCATATGGATCAATCTGAATACCCTGTTCAGAGGGCCCATTTGTGATTTTGCACCTACTTGTCACTGAGCATAGCCATTTTTTCACTGGAGTGCCCAATGGAGAATAGATTGAGAGAGCAATGGCTGCTCATCTGACAGAGCTTCCTCTATGCTTGTTTCTTGTGATTGCTTCCTCAAAAGATTTGAACTCAAAAAGTATTTTGTTAAAAAACTTCAAACCATTTAATTGCTCTTAGAATGAAAATAAAACTGCTTTTGCATTAGTTCAATCTGTATTTATACCTTTTTCCCTCAATGTTTCTACCTTCTGAAGTTCCGTGGGCCCTATGAAATGGTTTCCTTCAACCAATTTTGCTCATAACGTGCTACCCTGCATTCTGGTGTTGTGATTGTGATGCTCATCTCATTGCGGATGTAAATGCTAAAAAATGGAGTCAAATACTCCCTCCAGCCACTCTTTCTGTGGCTGCACAAACATGTGCATGTGGGGCTACTTTCTTTAGTTTTGCCAATTCTTAAACTGTAAAGGACCATATCTTCAATGAATAATTTCCTTTTGCAGGTCATATAAACTTCTGAATGTTTTAGAATTTAACAGCTCAAGGAAGCGGATGTCTGTGATAATAAGAGACGAGGAAGGAAAAATATTAATACTTTGTAAAGGTGCTGACAGGTATGTGACCATCCTGAAATACCGTATGTGTCATTATCTCCTTTTATCATCCTAACTCATTTCCCATGCAGTGTCATGTTTGGAAGGCTTGCCAAGAATGGTAGGGAGTTTGAAGAGGAGACCAGGGAGCATGTTAACGAGTATGCTGATGCTGGTCTGAGGACTTTGCTACTTGCCTATCGTGAAGTTGGTGAAGAAGAATACAAGGAGTTCAATGAGAAATTCACTGAGGCAAAAAACTCTGTTAGTGCAGATCGGGAAACTCTGATCGATGAAGTAGCAGAGAATATTGAGAGGGATCTAACTCTTCTTGGTGCAACTGCTGTCGAGGACAAACTCCAAAATGGGGTGGGTTGAAAGCACTAATTTCTAATGAAAGTACCCCTTTTATTTTTTGTATAAGTAAAATAAAATTTTATTGAAACAAGTAAACAGGTGTTCCCAAGTACCCCTTTTCTTTTATAGAGTGTGGGATTTGGACATGATGTTTCTTCTGTTCTGCTCATCAGGTCCCTAATTGCATTGACAAGCTTGCCCAAGCAGGAATTAAAATTTGGGTTTTGACTGGAGACAAGATGGAGACTGCCATCAATATTGGGTATGGTTTCTGCTTTTGATTATAAAATTGACTTTGAGGTGAGGCCTACTTCTCATACTATTTTTGGAGATATTGACTTAAAGATACAAATTTGCAGTTTTGCTTGTAGTCTGCTTAGACAAGGAATGAAGCAGATTATAATCAATTTGGAGAGTCCCCAAATTCAAGCATTGGAAAAGGCAGGAGATAAGGCTGCCATTTCTAAGGTAAATTCGTATTTCAGCCCTTGGTTCTCTTTTAGTCTCCTTTAAGTTAGTTTACTTTTCAAGGATGGAACTTAGTTTTTTGTCAGTAAGTGATCTTGAATGATACAGGAGGCTTATGAGATACTATGAGCTTAATGTGACTCTGGCTGATCAAGTTCTGATGTGTTTTATACAAGGAAATGCCAGACTTTGTCAACCTAAACGATTTTTTGCTTCACTTTGAAGCAAAGTCAACTGGATGCGAAGTGTATATTAGCCTATTGTAACATGGTGGTCGAACACATATCATGTTTTTCCTTTTCTCCCTTTTAGCCTATAGTATATATTTTCAAAGGCAGGCTACAGTAGATACATCAACAAGAATGCTCTCTTTTGCGTTTTCTCCCTTTTTAACCTTTATTTGGTAGTGCCTGATACATTTATTTTGTTGGGTCACCACTTTGTATTTTGGGCTGGTATTGCGTTGCATTATTCTTGGTTTTTTTTGCTCCATTGAGTTTCTCTTTTCCTCC
This sequence comes from Pterocarya stenoptera, assembly GCA_003123785.1. Lineage (NCBI taxonomy): Eukaryota > Viridiplantae > Streptophyta > Magnoliopsida > Fagales > Juglandaceae > Pterocarya > Pterocarya stenoptera. The sequence continues at coordinate 22,306 of QEOT01124105.1, forward strand.
CATTTCTGCATCTCCTCATGCATAAACAATAAAAGGAGACGGTGCTGATTTGGCATTCTGTGTGGAAGTAGAAAGATTGATGTCTGAATCCCTATAGTTTATGATTGGACCTGCGATATATGAAAACTCAAGTCTGCAAAAAGTGGTACAAAAAAGGTAATCTAGCAGATAAGGAATACAAAAGAATGCGAGTATGGACAGAAAAACCTTTTTGCTTGGCTTAAGACTTTTGAACTGAGGTGTATATACTTTGTGCTTAACATGAGGTCAATGAATTTGGTGCAAAGCTTGAAGGCTTCAGTTATTAATCCTGTCATGCTTGGCAGAACTTGAGTTATGATATCTATAGATCAATGTGCTTTAAATATTAATAAGATAGATCTGGTTCATTCTTTAGGCATCGAAGGAAAGTGTCCTCAGTCAGATTACCGAAGGGAAGGCTCAACTTACTTCATCAAGTGGGGGATCTGATGCATTTGCTTTAATAATTGACGGGAAATCACTTGCTTATGCTTTAGAGGATAATATGAACAAAATGTTTCTAGATCTTGCAATTCGTTGTGCATCTGTTATATGCTGCCGCTCATCACCCAAGCAGAAGGCACTGGTGGGTTTATGTTTTTTCAGTTACTAAAATTTCTACAAGAACTTTTCTTGACCATCTTTTGTTTGTTTTATTTTTGTTTTTTACTACATAAATAGTATTTAGGAGTAACTTGTATTTCCTGATGAAAAAAGGTTACAAGGCTGGTTAAATCTGGAACGGGGAGAACAACTTTAGCAATTGGTGATGGTGCCAATGATGTGGGAATGCTTCAAGAAGCAGATATAGGGGTTGGAATCAGTGGTGTTGAAGGAATGCAGGTGCTCAAGAGATTGTTGTGCGTTTTTTATTTTGAATCGGGTGGGAAACCTTTAGGTTTTATTGTTTTTTCTCATTCCTTGTAATCTTTTTTGTGTTTCAATTCAGGCAGTCATGTCAAGTGATGTTGCGATTGCTCAGTTTCGCTATCTGGAACGTTTGCTACTTGTGCATGGACATTGGTGTTACAGAAGGATCTCGTCTATGGTAATCCATTCTTATATTTGGATTTTGGCAAACTTGAGATTTCAAAATCTGGAAGAAAGTGCCTTTTCTAAATTTTATTACAAGTTTGAACTTCCATGTGGCAATCTATTTACTTTCTTCATTCTTCAATTGGCAGATATGTTACTTCTTCTACAAAAATATTACATTTGGTTTCACCCTATTCTTATATGAGGCGTATGCATCATTCTCTGGACAACCTGCGTACAATGATTGGTTTTTGTCGCTCTATAATGTGTTCTTCTCGTCAATTCCAGTGGTTGCTATGGGCATTTTTGATCAGGATGTTTCTTCTAGGTATTGTCTCAAGGTATGTTAACAGTTATATATACATGATTAATGTGTGTGTGGGAAGTACCATAATCCATTTGGTGGTTTTTTGTTTTTAGGGTGGGGGTATGCCAAAAGGAACTTGTAACATTTCGTTTTTGTGACAAGGATTAGAACGTTAGAGATTTATCATTTTCCCCCCTTAGCCACTAATTCCTCTTAAGACCCTCAGGAAGGTGTGAAATATGTTTTCTGAGTATGGCGGCTTCAAGTATTTTTTCTTAAATTGAGATCACTGAAAAACCCCCTACCAATGCCATTGTCCAAACAGGCCATTGGTGGCTTTAAGAGCTTTAAGTAATTTCAAGTGGTATGTAATGCTCAATGCCCATTTTATGGGACAATTAGATTACTTAGTGGAAAACTGAAGACTAAAAGTATTACCTGAATTCACACGGTAGAGATACCGCTAGTGTTGTTGCATTATAATGTCTCAGAAGTAAAACCATTGTAAATTGTTGCAATAGGAGGTGCCACGAGTGTTGAACAGCAAAACCCGCCTTAGTTATATCTGTAGCAATATTTACTTAGCGTTGAATTATTACATTTTTGGTTTGTATGCCTTTGTGGTGAATATGCCTTCTTTTCCTTGGCAGTTTCCTTTGTTATACCAAGAAGGGGTGCAGAATGTCCTTTTCAGCTGGCGTCGAATACTTGGCTGGATGCTAAATGGGTTTTGCAGCGCCTTAATCATCTTCTTCTTCTGCACAAAAGCACTGGAACTCCAGGCTTTCAATAATGATGGACAAACTGCTGGGAGGGATATTTTAGGGGGGACAATGTATACGTGCATTGTTTGGGTCGTAAACTTGCAGATTGCACTTGCCATTAGTTACTTCACCTTGGTACAACATGTTGTCATCTGGGGTTCAGTTGCTATCTGGTACCTTTTCCTCTTGGCATATGGAGCCATGTCTCCTACAACTTCAACCACTGCTTACAAACTCTTAATCGAAGACCTTGCCCCAGCCGCCTCTTTTTGGCTTGTCACTCTCGTTGTTGTGATCTCAACCCTAATACCATACTTTTTGTACTCAGCAATTCAGAGGCGCTTCTTTCCAATGTACCATGAAATGATTCAGTGGATAAGGCGTAATGGCCAATCAAACGATCCTGAGTATTGTGATTTGATGCGGCAGAATTCATTGCGGCCAACAACTGTAGGCTTCACAGCGCGCTTAGCAGCAAGGACTAAATAACCACCACAGGTGATATTTGTGAATTTGTTCCGGCATTGTTAGCTGTCTAAGAATGCAGGTCATAAATATCTTGCTGAAACTTTGAAATTTGCCTACGGCGTGCAACTCCACTTGATATGAGCTATTTATTGGCTTACAAGCACTTCAATTTAAGGTACGCCGCAGAGATCACGGCTGCAAGATGACCCTGTACATTAGAGCATTACTCATCTGTAACATATCTTGGATGGATAAAGTGGCCCCAAATATTGTCAAAAAGTTTCTACTCCCGGCCACCTGAGGTTAACATCTGTTGCTTATACCATGCATTTTTGTATATAATTGTTGTAAGTAAATGTCATACAGAACGGAGCAAATTCAATGTAGGGGTGGATAGAGTTGCTCCTTGTTCTATAAAGAGAAAGAAACACCCTCGTTTTTCCTGTAACACTATTTTTTTAGTTCTTAGAACATGTACTTCTGGAATCTGGTTTGTGCCATACGTAAATGTAGAGACATTCCTTCGTTCATGTTGCTTTCTGTTTTTCGAGTCCTCACTGCTCTGTAACTGAGGAACTTCCAAATCGATGTCATTACAATGAAGGACCTCTGATCTATGCTTGCACCATATTTAGGCCCTGTTCAGATAGTTTCATCTTATCTGATTTTATTATTATAACTTTTTCAAATTTTTATACTAAATGTAATAAATGATTCAACTTTTTAAATTTTAAAATAATAATAATATTAAAAAATAATATTCTAATAATATTTTATTCAACTCATCTAAAACTATTTCATTTCATTTCAAGGCTTTGAGAACTGTGTTTTGTTGCACTCTTCAATTGTCACCATATCTAGAAGATGTAGACCCAAATTAATTAACATTTCATATTTATCCAATTAATAACTCAAATTTTGCACACACTCGTACTGCTTTATCAAGTCAACTAAGTCATGATCATGTGTTATGTGGACTTAGGTATAGGACAATGGCAAAGGGCCATTGAGTGGTAAGTTTTGAGAACTTTTATTATTATCCCTTCTCATTGTTATTTATTATGTGGCATGGCCACTAAGTCTTCAAAATTCTTACTTAGCTCCCCAATTGAAAAATAAGTTATAATTTTACCCCCTCTTTTAACATTCAACTCTTAATTATCTATTTTCATCCATTTTAATGACGAATAAATTACAATTTATATTACAAAATGCGGGTAAGTGACAAGTTTTGATAAGTTGGGGCCATAAAGCAAAATATATAATATTATGGGAGATAGGTGTAGTTTTCCTTTTTGAATATTTTGTACAACACGTTTCCCTTTCAGATAATTTAGGGAACTAGGTGTAATATAATACATGTATTTACTGCCTACAAATCTCGTCGGCTCTTCTGTTATTAGGTCACCAATTTCCTTGACTTTTCGACACAGGACAAATGTCAGCTCCCATATATCATCTTACAACTTTACGAAAACTTGTGTTTTTGGTAAACAATCGTTCGGATTTGGTCACTACGATCCCCTTTGTGAGAAGGCACCCCTTCTCCTAAAGTTAGGAGACTATTTTGTCGAGTTCTTTATAAAAAATTGTCTTGCAAAATAAGAATAATTTTCCAAAAACAAAAATCCAAACATTGTTTTCATATTATCTTTTCAATTTTTTCCATAGTTTTAAGAGCATGCTTACTTATCACTATTTCTCGAGTTTTCTCAAAGAAAAAAGAAAACAACTTCAATCTAAGCATTTTTCAATCTCAAAAAAGTGTTCTACTTCAAATTTTCATCCAACCATCCCGCTAGATTTGAATGGAAAAAAAAAAAATACAAAACAAATTTTACAAAAACAAAAAATAACTATATTTAAATAATTTTTCAACTCTACCCATTTTTATAAAATCCAATATGAATTATATTTAAAAAAAAAAAAACTTCCATTTAAATGTTACAATCTACTTTTTCAAAATCTAAAATACATGTCAAGTTCAGGTCTTTTAGACCAAATGATATAAAGAATATTCTTCAAATATTCTCAAGATTTTCATTACTAACCTGCGAAGAACATTAACGAGAATAATTAATTTTTACATGAAATGTCTACAGAAACCTCTAATAGGGTAGATGTCAATATTATAATGTTCATGAGCTGATCATTGATTGTTCCACTCAATGAGAAGTCAGCTGAAAACAGATGGAGAAAGAAAAATTAATTAATTAAACAAAGAGAAATTATGGTCAAGGAGACCAAGTCAAACCATCCATCATCTCTCACGCCATTCATGTTCCTATGCGACCGTGAGGCCAAGAAAATCGGTGGCGGACTTGGCCATGAGGGTCGAGAATTCGTTAAAGCTAATGACACCGTCGCCATTGGTGTCGGCCTCGCGCATCATTTCGGTGAGCTCGCGGTACGTCAAAGGGTGACCCATTCTGGCCATGGAGCCGGCGAGTTCGGCAGCCGTGATGTAGCCGTTACCGTCGCGGTCGAAGGACCGGAAAACCTCCAGGAGCTGCTCCTGGTTGATGAGCACTTGCTCGCTCATGTCGGGCAAGATGGCCTGGACAAGCTCGTCGAACTCGACGGTGCCGTTGCCGTTGGCGTCCATGTTGGCCAGAAGGACGTGGAGCTGGTCGCCGGAGGGCTTGAGGCCGAGTGAGCGAAGAAGGGCCGCCAATTCCAGCTGGGTAAGGCTGCCGTCTGAGTCCATGTCGAAGCGCATGAAGATTTCCTTGAGCTGCTTCAGCTGATCCGATTGGAGCTTGGCCATCGTGAAGATAATTGGAAGAAAGAATTGGGGTTTGCCGGTTTGACTTTTGAATCTTGGATGCGTTGCGTAGTCGGTAGTTATGTTATGTTTTAACAGATCCGACAACTCGTTTCCAACTTTTATACTATAATTTGATAAGCGCTAAAATATGACATCATCCAAGGTAGATCGATGATAGCTTTAAATTGAAGGTATATGTATAAAATAATTTTTTATTTTATAAAAATACTCCGAGTGTGTAAATAATTATATGTATCTTATTTTCCAAATATGAATCCTATGACCAATCACCAATTATTTTAAAGAATTAAATTGATAAATATAAATGAATTTAAATATTTATGCGTGTGGATTAAATTCGTATGTCTAATATATGTGTATTATTTAATTAAATGAGATGAAACGTAGATGATTTTAGATGAGTTGAATAAAATATTGTTAGAATATTATTTTTTAATATTATTATTATTTTGAGATTTGAAAAAGTTGAATTGTTTATTATATTTGTGTAAGAATTTGAAAAAATTGTAATGATGAGATGAGATTGTTTCTCTATCCAAACAGGCCCTATCATAATTTTTAAAAAAAGTGTAAATTGAAGAAAAGAAATGAACTTGACTATTTAGTTTACTTTCTAAAGAGTTTGAGACAATTAAATAATATTGGAAGTAGAGATACACAATCTCTTATCTTATTGTAAGATATCTTGTAATTGGAAATTAATCTAGAACCCTTGAAATAATTTCTGCAACTTTATCATTATATGCCACGACCACCTAAAAAATAAACATTAGTCTTAACTATTTGAGAACGGACCAAAAAGATCATTCCTTGAGATATTTAAGGACATAATAGGCATCATAACGTGTAAGGCTCGCCCAATAGTCCCAATGGATTGGATCGAGCGGTAAAGGTCTTGATCTTAGTGGTATGCTTCCTTAAGATCTAAGTTTCAAATTCTCTTAAGTGCACACAATTCATAAGGACCATTGATATGAGGAACTTCCCCTTGAACAAAGTACACTATGAAAACTTTTTGTCGAGAGCTTGTGTACATTGAAATTAGTTGGAACTTTATTTTCAAGCACCTGGTGCCAATAAAAAAGAATTTCTTATGCAGGGAGAGACGAGAGTCACCAAAAAGCATTTGGTTTTTTACTTGCAAACTGAGAGCATTTGGCATGTCCAAAGCTGAGAACACACACACTCGAAGATAATCGCTGGACAAAACCGAACTCAGGATATCCTTACCCCAAACTTATTTGCAGATTAAGATGTTATGTGTTTGCCTTATGTTTGGTGCCCCAAGGTTCAATTCCCCAGCATGAACCTAAAAGCTTCTACGTACAGTTCAGATGTCGATTTATGAAAGGGGTAATCAATATCAGAGAAGAATCAAACAGCATCCCAATTGTTATGCAAGTCTCGGGTGACAAAACTGAAAAATAGCTTTATTAACACTATCTGTGGAAACAGATTTTCATCTTTGATTATACAAAAAATACAGAAGTACAAAAGCCCCATACGTATTGGAGCTAAAAAAGAACCGAGCTTCAAAAATCAAGGGGTTTCAGTCCCTACATCTGATGATGTCTATGGATTGATGGGCGATGAGTACACTCTCGGTTGAGCCAGACTCCAATTAAATCAACTTGAACAAGGCTCAAACCCGGCTTGGCAAGCCCCTCCTGGTTTAATTTTATAATCTCTCTCAATATTTACCACATCCTCTTAACTATCCAGGCTACTTTGGCTAAAAAAATCTGTACTGTAATTTTGACTACCAAATGCCATTCTCTGGAACAATCTAATTTCTGCAGACTGTTGTGCAGAGTTAAATACCTCACTTTCCCCGACTCTCATTCCGTTGGTTAGATCGGAAGTAGCTAAACCATCAAAGGCCCTAACCACCTGATAAGAATAAGAATGCCAAGAAAGATGATTTCCATGCATCCGTTTTTCAATACCAGGAATTAGAAACAGTAAAGGAAATATTTTCAGATGTTTGCATCAGCAAATTTCATTACCTGTCCCATTCGTGGCCTCTTGATAGCTGAATGTCGTACACAAGCAGCAGCTACCTCAATCATATGGAACATTTCACTCTCAACATAGTTCATGTTGAGCCTTGGATCTGCCAAATCTGTAAATTCTTCGTTGTCAAGTGCATGACTTAGCAAAGGTCGGGCCTGAAATATAAAGTGCTTTTTGCTCAGGAAAGTTTGGCTGTAAAAGATTATAATGTGGCTGATGCACACAGTGGTGAAGCCAGAATTTTGATCTACAGGACTTATGAAAAAAGAAAATTTATTAAAATATTAAAGAATATAGCTAATGAAATAAAAAAAAGAAAAAAAAAAAGAAAAAATCATTATTACTTAAACTATATAAACATAATTTGTAATTTATTTTTCACTCGCAGTGTAAATTTGTTTTCTGCTCCGACACAAGCTCATTAAGAATTTGACAAAGGTTCAATAGAACCATCATTCTCCATATCTCAGGTAATTACAGTAATATATTTCATATAAACCCCTAGGGGTTCACTCAAGTAGTAAGGACTTTGGTCTCAGTGGTATGCTCCCCCTAGGTCTAAGGTTTGAACCCGTAAGTGCAAACAATTTCTAGAGGCCACATCCCATAAGTCAAAAACTGATGATTTACCTAATCTTTGCGATTGAGACACGTTACACAAATCCAGGGTTTAACCTAATAAAAGATATGTTGCATTTCCACGGTCTCCAAGATTCCTCGTCATCAAAACAATATATTTCTTACAAGTAATATATATATAGTTATTGACACATTAATTTTAAAACTTTGAAAAGTTCAGATATTTAAAAATAACAAGTTCAGATACGTTGGTATTCAGCTGGGGAAGAAAACTTGGACCATATTGAGGGAATATGTTACCCATTCAACTAGACTCTCATCTCCCAAGGGTTGGGCTGTGTCCACAGGCTTCCTTCCAGTAATGAGTTCCAGCAGCACAACTCCAAAGGAGTATACATCAGATTTATCGGTCAGTTTTCCACTCGATGCATATTCAGGGGCCATATATCTGAAACCAATAAATAAACAATCAACATATACTGCATCTGAAAAAACAAATGTTTTCCGAAGCAGGTTTACTTTAACTATTAGATGCCCAAAGGCCTTTATGGGCACATGGACTAATAAGTATAAATGGTCTGCCTACCCAAAAGTTCCCATGACACGGGTGGTTATGTGTGTGTCTGCATCAAGAGCTAATTTGGCAAGCCCAAAGTCTGAAACCTGTAAGGTAAAAAATAGAAAATGTAGTCTTCAGATTTACACAGAAGAATATTTCTCAATCTAGCTTGAGAAAAAATAGTGCATACCCGAGCTTCAAAGTTGTTATCTAAAAGAATATTTGATGACTTAATATCCCTGTGAATAATTCGAGGATGGCCTGCCATATGCACAAAAAAACAACCTCAACAACAGATACGGCAATAAAAAAGAATTTGGTCAATAAAAACCTTCTTTTCAACCTTCTCTAGTGCTAAAGCTTGTGCATTTGTCAAGGTAATATCGTATGGTTATCATGTTTTAATTATCAATAGTTTGGTTGTATAACTATACAAGTCAAGCCCATGTTCTGTGTATGCTTCTGAAAAGATAATTCTCCAATACCTTGGAGGAATATTGAAAATTGGAAACTTTATCCCAAGATCATAGTGACTTCTAGAATTGATATATAGATAACTGGAGATAGCATACCCTTGTTTGTCAACCAATATTAGAGAAAAAGCAATCGTCATTTTGGAACTAACAATAAGAAGGCCACAAATCCTTCTATCTCCCCCCCCCCCCCCCCCCCCCACAAAAAAAAACAANCAAAACAATACAAAAGGGTCCTTATGTAATGGTGTACCAGTGTGAAGGTGAACATTATCTATCAAAATCTAGAAATAAGTACAGATAATTACAGTCCTCATGGAGATATGCAATTCCACGAGCTGCACCAGCAGCAACCTTAACACGCGTTGCCCAGTTCAGAGCCGGCCTGCCTTCATCTACAAAATGAGAGGGCAAGGCAATCGATCAGTAACCCATTATCAGAATAAAAGGTGCTTCAGCTTAGTAATGGGTTTACCATGAAGATGGAAATAAAGGGTATTGTTCGGAACATAGTCATAGACAAGCAGCCTTCGGTTCTCAGAAATGCAGTAGCCGACTAATGAAACCAAATGACGGTGGTGTATGCGACTGATAGTCTCAACTTCAGCCTTAAATTCTCGCTCACCCTGCCCCCCACCAATTTTTAGCTGCTTTACTGCTACCTCCCTCCCGTCTGGTAGGTATCCCTTATACACAGAACCAAATCCACCTTCACCCAGTAGATTCTGATTTGAAAACCCATTTGTGGCCTTGAATAGTTCTTCATATGTAAACCATAACCTTGAATTGCCCAATCCACCTGGTTCTGGGGGAGAGTACACAAAATGACTGCTTGAACCACTTTGTACAAGGGGAGCTGAAGAATGTGTCTTTGTAATGGATGAATCTGGACAAGTTATACAACTTTTTAATTCAATGCCATCACAATCAAAATCATGTAGTTCCATATTGTTTGAAAGAACCAAAATGAACTAATTACAATCTAAAGATTATAGGTCTCCAATAACTTTTAACTGAAGTCTGACCTAAATATAAGGTTTGACTATGAGTTTCATCCTCCAACTTTGGTCCTTGGATCAATTTCATCCCTGAACATTTAATCGTGTCAACTTCGTTACTGTATTTCCTAGATCATGTCAATGTTATCTTTGCTGTCAGCTGGAGGATGGAAATTGCTGACATGACTCACAGAAATTGTCCAAGCCCTTGCTGACGTGGAATTATATCACACCATTTAGATTCTGGAGGTAACAAGATCAATATGATGGAAGTTCACCAAGAAACAGTGATGGAAGAAAAGATCAAGTTCTTGTGAAGGCTTTGAAGTTCAGTAATGGAAAGAAAGTAAGAGAGAAATGCATGCATTATATGATATAAGAATTCATGTCAAAGAAAGTGATGACTTGGAAAATTCCATGAACCATGTAAGCATTTCCTGTGCTCCAGGAGACGGTTAAGGAAATATTGACATGTTTTACCAAATACGAGGACTAAATTGATACAACTAAATATTCAGCTACAAAATTGACACAACAACCAAGGTTGGAGGATGAAAGTAGAAGTTTGACCATATGGACACAACCAACACTGGTTATGACTCTTCTAATAAAAAGGCTCAAATGAACCAATCTCCGTGTAGAATATTTCAAGCTCTTGATTTTGTTGCAAAAACATAGATTTCCCTTAAGACCTTCCGTATTCTGCATATCCTATATACATATTACCCCAGGTCATCATTGATAAAGAATCAAAGATGGAAGTTAGAATAATATCAAATACATGCAAAACGCTGTGTTATTATAAAATTCTTACAAATTCATTCTCTACTCCAAACTCTCAAACCTACACACTCTACCTCCATACACTTGTTAACCTTTTTTTATCAAAATGAAGCACAATCCTGGTATTTTGTTAAACGAAAAGGACAGAATTTTATTTGCATTCTCTGTTAAAAAAATCATCTTGGACTAATGTGCAACTGTGCATATTTCATCTTGGTGCACACGTTTTACCCTCTTCTTTTCTGTGAGAGAGAGAGAGAGAGAGAGAGAGAGAGAGAGAGAGAGAGAGAGAGAGAGAGAGAGAGAGGAATAAGGAAAAAAAAAGAGCAAAAACATGACTCCTAAACTTCTCATAATTTAACCAAAATTTTTCAATTAAATGGAAAATACATTTTGATACTAAGACAGCTTGTCTAAATTCACGGTACTATCCAGCCATAATCCTACACAGAGGAAGACAGAACATCTAAGAGGTAGTCCCATACAAAATGGTAGTTCAAATCGAATATCTAGGGCATCAATAACCCTAATAGGTACAACAGGCAAAAAGCACCCCCAAGAAAGGAAAAACTGGAAGGCTAAGCCAATTACATTTAAAACATTATTTATTAACATGTACCTGATTTTGCAGAGGAGACCAGAGGGGATGGCACGATATAGCCGCCAAGTCCGGAATATTGTTTTCTTTTCTTCCTCATGCACCAGACAGCCACTCCAATGAGACTAAGCACTATGATTCCCGCTGCTACACCAATAACCACTACACCAATGGTACCAATGCTTCCACTACCGGTGGAGTTTGATTTTTCAACTCCATTAGGACTAGTACTGTTGGTCTCTGGATCATTTGATGGTGGGATTGGATTGTTATCAGGAGATGGGGAAGAAACATATGCAGGAGGAGGTGGTGCCATGGGTAGACGGGGTGATGATTTTGGAGGAGAACTTGAAGGTGTATTTTGATCAGAAACGGGTGGAGGAGGAGTAAGCCCAGGCGGGGGAGGTGCATTACCCGAGGGTCCTGACGCTGGTGGTGGAGGCGAATTTTTGGGTGGCTTGGATGGTGGTGGTGGTGGATTTTGAGGGGGCTTTGATGGTGGTGGAGGTGACTTGACCGGTTGTGCTGATGGAGGAGGAGGTGAGATTGGGTGGCTAGGGTCTGGAGGTGGTGGAGGTGACCTTTTTGGAGGATTTGATGGTGTTGGTGGTGGTGGAGAAGTGGGACTTGATGGAGGTGGATCAGGTTGAGGAGGAGGAGGAGGAGGAGGAGGAGGAGGTGATGTTTTAGGTGCCAATGGAGGTGAAGTCTCAGGAGATGGGGGTGGTGACGTGGGTGGATCAGATTGAGGAGGAGGAAGAGGAGGTGATGTAGGTGCCAATGGGGGTGGTGGGGCCTGTGGGGGTGGTGCTGTGGGCGGAGGGGGTGAAGTTGAAGGCTTAGGGTCCGGTGGATCAGCACCGGTCTGAGAAGGTGGGGAAGTTGTAGAGGGGGGTGGAGGAGAAGCAGTTTGTGGGGGTGGACTAGTGCTGGAGGATGGTTGTGGTGGTAACGAAGTGGTGGGGGGCGGTGGAGAACTGGTTGAAGGAGATATGGTGGTCGAAGGTGGTGGCACAGTAGAGGGAGATGAATCCGGAGATGGCGCTGTGCTTGCCATCTAAATCTTTCGTATATCGAAATCGTTCATGAATTCACAAAATCCACTTAATTCTCACTTAAAAGCTAAACTTTAATCCAACCTTAGAGATTAATTTCCAATCTTACGCCAAACCCGAGTTTCATAACTTGAAGAAATTTTCAAATCACCGAACTTTTACCAACCAGACCCCAAAGGCCACGCACTCTCCACTCTCAGCTCATAAACCTCGTCTACAGCAAAACCCAACATGTCTGGCTAGGTTTTGAGCATAAGTCCTATTACCAATCACTTCTAAAAGCAAACCCCGATGGCCTATTACTTCCAAAAGCAAAATCCAGATCGCCAAGGAGGGTTCTTGAGCAAGAACCCAGATCAATGAACTCAAAAAAGTACACGATCTTCTATAAAAAATGATCGTAATGAACTGATTTAACTTTAAAAAAAGAACAAGAAGAAGAAAATGATTATACCTACGCCTAAGGTTTATCCATGAACACACGAAATAAAGAAAATTAAGGGAGCAAATGTAGCAACTTCCATTCCGTTTGAATTGTCTAGAAAGACGAAGAACACCAAAAACCTCACCTTTCTTTCCAGAATGTCACAACTCTATTATTTCTTCAGCTATTGAATTCCTAACTGCATTCCTTAAATTCGCGGTCAATCTTCAATCTTCAACCTTCAAAACCTCTCTCTGTCCCTCTCCTGCATGCATAAGAGACGGTACAAGTTCAACGCGGAGATAGATTGTGGGGGTCTCAAATCAAAGGATTGGCCCGGTAGGGACCAAAAGAAACAGTACAATCTCTATTCCAATATTTATTCAAAAAAAAAAATCTCTATTCCAATATGAACAGAGAGATAAAGTCGCTACAAATCATTCTCGCATCATTTATTACAAAGTTCAAAATATTCATAAGATTTTTAAACAATCTGTTTCATTTTGCTTCCTTTTTCGTAAGCTGTAACTGGTCAATTCAATTCTAGATTTAAATATATTATTGGTGATAGCAAGGAAACTACGAAACGTAAACGCACTGCATCTCAAATTGTCAGCGCTTGCTCTATCTCTATCTTTAATTCCTTTCACAATCGTTTTCTGGAATCTGAATAATACATTTGAAGTTTTGTAACGTGTAACAAGGGTCTCAAAGTTTGCTCTTTCTTAACTGCTGTTTTGGATTAACAATTCACATCCGTTTTCTTTTGTTGAATTGTTTCTGCTCAAACATGGTAGTTAGAGATGCGACCAATATAAAAATATGAACATAAAATGAATATCTAAAAGAGTTTTGTTATATACAATTATTTTTATTTAATTTTTATATACTTCACTGATGTGATAGGCGAAAATAATTATTTTAAATTAAAAAAATGTGAGGCAGCCGATCACATTAATAAGATGTGTAAAAACTACACAAAAATAACTGCACATAAAATTTTTATAAAATAAAATATGAACAGGATAATTATCTTCTCTTATTTAGGTTAAATGAATAGGATTTTATTACAACATAGACAAAGATTCTCTTCATTTTTAAATGAAATTGCTAGCATAATATATCTCCTATAAAAATATAAAATATTTTGATCATTTCACTATAAATAAATAAAATTCAAAGGACCCTATTAGGTTGTATTAGACGTGCTCTATTATATTTTAATTTTTGTCTTTGCAAAAATCTTTAATAATTGTAAATATTTAATGAATTATGATTAAAAAAAAAGTGTATCTCTCTGTTATTTTGTACCATCAGGCTGATTTCGTCTTTGTAGGGACTGTTTGATATTATAAATTATTAGAAATAATTAGTGTGATTTGCCCGCTTTTCCTTTTCTTGTTTTTAGTACAAAACTTATTACCTAATACCTAATTTTATACTTATCTTTTTATAGCCCACCTGAGTTTGACGGTGATATTTGAAAGCCCAAAGATCTGCTTACCTGTCATAATCCTTTGTATAAATAATTCAACAAGATTTTAAAATTTATAATATCACGTGAGTTGATATTTTATTAAATTATAAAAATATTTTTATTTAGATTCATAAAATAGTTAAGATCATTTTAAATGAATTAAATAAAATATTATATTTTAATATAATTATTATTTTAAAATTTAAAAAAATTAAAATATTTATTATATTTATATGAAAATTTAAAAAAATTATAATAATAAGATGAGATGACATAAATTTTTTAAAAATTAACGTCTTATCTAAAATTAAAATTTAATTTTATAAAATATTTGTATAATTATAACCCTCGATAAACTTTAATATATATAAAACTGAAAAGTCATAGTGTCTGAGATTGAACAGGTTGGCAAAGGTTGTCACATCGTATGATAAAGACCTCGTTAAGATCAAAGACGAGCATTACTTATAAATCTCCCACTTGTCTCTTACGTGGGTCACCCCTGATCTGATCACCATTTAAGTTAAGATAGTATGATTAGTTTTAAAAGTGGGTTTATTAGCTAAAGAACCAAAAAGGACCCATACTATATTCCCCTCTGATTTTTTACTTTTTGTGATGGGAGGGCCAACTGGGAAACTAATTATAACTATTTAACTTATTAGTGACACTTTTAGTTCATGGCTATTAAGGTTGTTTCTGGATATCAAAAATATTTTAGATCATCATTAATAAATAGTAATAAAATAATTTATAAATAATAATAAAATAATCTAAAAATATTTGAAAATAATTATGTGATAAAACAGACTCTTTAAGGTTCCGTTTGAAACTTAGACTAAACGTTTAGTTTGAATTGAGAAATACTCTCAATTTATTTAATTTCATCTCATTACTATAATTTTCACAAATTCTCACATAAAATAGAATAAATAATTTAATTTTTTCAAATTTTAAAATAATAATAATATTAAAAAATAATATTCTAATAATATTTTTTCAACTTTTATCTCAACTCATCTCATTTCAACTCATTATCCAAACCTAACCTAAGCTAAGTTTAATTTTAAGCTGAATCTGACATCCAAACACCTAACTCTCAAATCACTAAGCTCATCTCAACTTAAAACCTCTTTATACGTGAGACCCATAACTTTTTTCAACTGAATACATCTTTTAGCACGAGATTCATAATATTTTTAACTTCTCATAAATACATCTAAACTCATTTTAATATTCAAATATATCTAAACTTATCTTAAATAGATTTTATAAAATTCATTCTACCATTTCACTCCGTTACTATTTATAAACAACTCAATTCATACCAAGTCAGCTCAACGTTGGACCGGGACCTAAGTGTTGCACCTTTTCTTGTGTTCAAGTTTAATGTTGGCGGGCCAAGTTTGCCAATAATTTCATGATCTTAGGCAACCCGTGAACCTCATTGGTTCATGACTTGTCGTGGGAAAAAATGGTTGTACGTACGAAAAGTCAATTACTTTGGTTCGTGTGATATATTTTTATTTTACTTTTACTTTTGTTTTTTCTGTACTTTTTGTCTTTATCGTTTACGCTGTGGTGGGAGGTGTCGGTGGTGGCAATATTCATATCAGCAAATGATTTCCAAAGCACACAACCTTGTACGTTTGCATAATTGAGGTGCACTATTGCTAGGTAGGTAGGTCAATTTTTTGGTGCTGAGTTGGCGAGGCAAGACATCCCTCCCCTTAGTCCACAGTCACAATGCATGCGCGCTCTACCCCCACCTTTTGGGAGTGGTGATTAGGAACCGCCACAATAGCGGTGGGTGTTTACGCACATCCTACGTGGTATTTTATTTTTTTGTAGTTTTTTTTTTTAAATTCAAAACACACCATTTTGCACGGTATGCGTTTTCAATTCCGATTTCGATTTTAATTTCTAAACCATTTCCCCACGTTGAAATACCTCCCCAGTCCCCGCCCACTCTCCTCACCTTCTCGCCCCGCGTCGAGCTGGAAAGGTGACACGTTAGGTGTGCGAACGAGGGATGCGCACAATGGCAGACGCCAATATTTATTCTCCTTTTGGGAAGAGCAATCCACAAATCTTGAAGACATAGGCGAAGTCACGAATATAAATTTAGGAAGGTTGAATATTTTTAGGTTAAAATAAATAATTGAATTTAGATTCTTAAGAAT
Organism: Pterocarya stenoptera; assembly: GCA_003123785.1. Classification (NCBI taxonomy): domain Eukaryota; kingdom Viridiplantae; phylum Streptophyta; class Magnoliopsida; order Fagales; family Juglandaceae; genus Pterocarya; species Pterocarya stenoptera. Next base: position 38,831 of record QEOT01124105.1, read on the forward strand.
ATATACCATCAACTAAAGTGGTACAATAAACAAATAAAGTGAGTTATAAAAATATATAAATAAATAAATAAATAAATTTTCAGATTTTATTCTTCCAATAATTTTGAAAATTTTATTTGTAAGTTATATATGAATTATAAAAAAGAGATAATTATATGTTAAGGATAAACTAAGCTCTGGGTTTTCTGATAATGTGTAACAATAAATCATATTAAAAGGTTTTAAGTAGTACATGAATTTTTTCATTAATTATATTTTATTAAGATAATTATAAGTTTTACAAGATATATAAATAATATAACTAAGCAAAATCTACTGAAGATCAAAAGCTAATTTAATGATGAAAAAAAATGACCCACTTAAAAAATTATGGACAACATACCCCTCTTAATTTTTTACGAAGGGCGTTGGCTAGCTTCGTCCCTGCAGTTGAAGCATGCATGGAGTCTGTTGCATGGTTTTGGTGCTGCGCGCCCTATGTTGTCTTCTTTCTTTTTTTCGTTTTTTTCCTTCATTCTTCTTTCAAAAGTCAATTTTATGATTATGAAAATAAAAGGAAAAGATTCCTTATTTTAATTTTTAATGTTATATACAGTCGTGGAATGTGTAAATGCCGTACAGTTGCTTTAAAAAAAAACGAAGTCTATGCTAAAAAATTAAAATATTTTGCATGTCAGTCTTGTATTTATTCAATTTTTTTTAAAGTGATTGCATGATTGACGCTTCCATACTTACGACTGCATTTATCAATATTTTTCATATATATAACATGTCATGACGAGACTAACGGAAAGATCAATTTTCAAAGGTTTTAATCGGAGTGATCAGGTTCGAATTGAACGATCCTAGTGACTAATCTGTGATCTATAAGCAAAAACGAAGATTGTTTAACCCCAATTCTATTAAGCACTGTAAAACAGAATAAATGCTACTTAATTAATTATTACTTGCTACAGCCTGTTCTTCCCAAATGAAATAATAAACATTCATATCAAAATACAACATATATATATATATATATTTATGTTGTAATTATTTCTACTTCGTTGTTTCTCCCAAGGAATATGGAGCTATTTTTTTCTTCTTCTTTTCCTTTCCTTTCTGATATGTGTCTGAGTCACGCAACCCATGGCATGGAGCTTGGATCCATATTCCTCTCACCCACTATCGCATTTTATGGTGGAAGTGCTATTAAACCCAAATTAAGGCCATGGCCCATTCCACTTGCGGTTCTTTTGGATGAGGTCCATGCAATATTGGTATTTTCAAAGGGCTCAAAATTAAATGGTTCCTTTTTTCTTTGATTTCCTCCCCTCAGAAAGTATGTATTCTTAATTTGCATGATCTCAAAGTCCAAGTGCTCAATAGTATTCCCAGCCCTGATGCAATTTCTAGACATTTTTTTGTACAATGATCAGCTTGCACCATACTCCAATCATGATCATAATATGCCCATCTATTCTCTTCATCATCACTATTTGCAACATTAAAATGCTCGACCTAATCTGGAACCCAATTGAAGTAGTCATGACCAAATTAGCTAGCTCCAATTCAACTCATAATTTATAAGATGTTGCCATGGCCTTAAGGATGCGTCGTTCGAGAGTACTAGACAAATACGTACAATTCTCATGAAGATCGATGTCATTTGGATTGATACCATGCAACACGTACGCACGTACGTGTAAGCTGTTGGCGTTGTGTTACCTAGGTTGGTAGATCAGTAGTACTTTGGAATACTGCTTAACGATCACGCCCACGTCTGCTGACGATCATGTTTGAGTTACATTATTATATATATATGCATTAAGAAAATTGAGGGTTTAATTAATAAGCTAGCTGAAGATGCTGGGCGCTAATCATCCTAGCTAGCTAGTGTGGCCCGACTATATATCTTGCCATTTTTTTCCCATTCGACTGCCGATGATTGTAAATTATCGAGCTTCTGGACAACATGAGTAATTTCTTTCAAATGTTATTCAAACTTTTGAAGGGACCAATCTCCCTTGATCCATGCATACACATCATATTAATGAAATAGTATATAAGTACTGTTTGAAGGGACCATGCATGCAAGGTCCGAGCTCCCTCTAGCTAGTGTACTTTTTATCCACTCGGATACGTATGGCATGACGATCAAGTACGATATATAATAAAAGCTGACACAATAAACACCGACCAAAGTATGATATTATTAATTAATTGTGGTTGAGAAAAAACGAGAAAGGAAAGAAATTGACATTTTTGGTTGTCACATCGTATCATCTCAATTTCCTGTTTTTTTTTAACAAATATATTCATCTTAAATATTATATTTGTTTACCTCACTAATCTTTTGATTATTGTAATTTCTTTTTATTTTCTTGATTATTTGGTAGAAGCATATATGGTACTATATGCATGCATGTCATGATATATAGAAGTGATGTCTTAAAAGAAGATCTTCGTTCCATCTAGAATGATCGACAAACACTAGGAGTTGAATATTTATAGTTTTTTTTCTTTTTGCAATGGAAATGATTATGATCGAGCCATGAATCGATCCATATGATCGATTTGTTAAGAGAAAAAAAAAAAATTAAAAGAAAAAATAATTTCTTATTTTCCGATTTCAAGAATAGCACTAAATATTATAACTCTCTATATATGTGGCAAGGTATATATACCCATGAATGAAGGCGAACAAACAAGAACATGAAATTAAGGTCCCGGACAGCAATATATAGGAATGAATTAGACCAATTATATATATATAAGCTAATTACAAAATTTGGGAAAATATTGGCCTCAATAGACAATACTTCAATCAGCTGTATAAGCTTGGGCTGCCGTATTTGAGGAGAAAGTAATTTGAGGATGTTAGGTTGCTCTGTGTTTAGTCTTTGTAAAGTTCTCTTTTTCTGTTAAGTAGTTTTGTCACACGGGTTGGTTTATTTTGCATTATTCATGTTTATTTTCATTTAGATTGGATTGTGTTACCACGGTATTCCTCCACCAAAAGTGAGGGTATCATAAATCTTGAAGGTTCTGTCCTTCTTTTAGCTTTAAAAAAAAAAGTATATCACTTATACCTAATAATCGTTTCAAGAAAAATGTTTATTTTAATCCAGATTTTGATTATAGAAATGTCATTTTTGTCACCAATATTTTTATATCTAGAATAAACATGATTTTTCTATATACTACATATGTATGTAGAGAGAGAGAGAGAGAGAGAGAGAGAGATGTGAATATATGCATGCAGTTATATCATCCAGCCCTAAGCTAGCTGGTCCAAGTAATACTAGCAAGGCCCCTGCAAACAGATGACTGACGGCCATATATAAGCTAATTAACTAGAGTCAGTAGTCCTCCTACAATATTTGCAAGGAATGACCGATATATATTAAGAAACTTAACCAAATATATATTTATATATATATAAATATAAATATATAAATTATATATATTTATATTTATATCCCTTATCCCTTATATATCAAAAGGCTATAGGCATATGAATAGGAATGAATAGTATTTTTGTTTGACACTTTGTATTCCACTTATGCTCCTGTGTAATTGATTGTTATTACAGTTATTCCCCTGAATGCTCTCATGTATAGAATGAATAATGTTTTTTGGTCCAATTTTGCTCTCTGTTTTCTCAAATTTCCATCCTTTTGTGTTTTTCTTTTCCTCACCGACTATGTAAAGTGTATTTTTACGGTATTTCACTTGTCTCTTTACAGCTTTCTTCTTATCTAAATATTGGTCGAAATCTCTTTCCTCTTACTTTCTCACGTTTTCAATTTTTTTTACTCCCCACTTTTTCCACAAACTTCTAGGTTCTTCAGCGTTGGAGTTTCTCTTCTTGCCTGTGAATATCACCGTTATGTAGCTATGAGTTTTCTTCATCTCTCTTCTCAGTTGAAGCTCTTTGGATTTTTAGAAGCTATGTAGAAAACTCACACGTATAATCTGGGTTACCCTTGATTTGAAATAATGGGATCAATAGACATGCATCAACTTAGATGAAACCAATCATCAAACCAGATGAAATAAACACTATATAATATCTGTTTAGATCTTAAAAAAAATTGGTGATGAGACAATTTAACTATTAACAAAAACCAAATCAAACGAAACAAGTATTATGTAATATTTGTTTAAATAAAAAAAAATTGCTGATGAGACGATTTAACAAACGGAAATAAGTGAGATCTTAGAGATCCTTACACTGACACATTGAGGCCGTGTGAGTGAAACCCATTTTCCTGCGTAACAACTTGGGCATTACAAAAGATCAAGAACCAAATAAAATTGAGGAATTTCGGCATTATTGGTATATATTATATGTAGTATATACCATATGCATGCATGCATGCATGGGTTTGCGCATAAACATAATGATCATTTACTAACGTAGCCACCATCTCTCACGATTATCGGATCTGTTGGAATTGAAATTAAAATAAAGAACTTCTACTCCGGCCTGCAGCTCATTAATTATTCTCGCCGGAGCTAAAGAATCGCGGCATATGGGGCAGGTTGGATTAACATAGTTCTTGTGTCCAACCCATCTGTCTAAGCAAACTCTGTGAAAGATATGCTCACATCTCAGCACTCTAATCTCGTCTCCATCTTCCATCGTGCACAGACACACAGAGCACTGCACTTGGGTACAACCTCCTCTGCCAGGCTCGTGCTCGTATCGTTCTATGCTTAGTTCTTGACGATGATGACGATCACCAATCTCAGGCCACGGTACATCAAGCTGCTGCGCATGCGCGTTATAATTAGCTTGCTTGGAGAAAGCACGGTAAAGCAAGCAACTGCATGCCCATTTCAAATTGGTGAATATAAGATATATGTAATTCCACATGATTGATCGGCGAGTGATGATCAGAAAGTTGGGATCAGATAGAGCTAGAAGAATTATGGCAATGGAAAAGAAGAAGAAGTGCTTTTATAGACATGGACTTGCGTACGTGTACCGATTGCTATGCTAGCTTGTACTCGTTTGTGTGTGTGTGTGAGAGAGGCGCATCACTGCATCTATATATACAGCTAGCTAGCTAGCTAAAAAATGACGAAATCTTAAGTTTCCCGAATGGATTTTCTTAACTACTATATATACTCTCCATTGAATTGAAATTAGGCTAAAATTAAGTAGTTCTCTTAAATTATAATTACTGAAATAATAGAAAAAATTAATAACAGATGACTAAAAAAAATCCCCGCCTCCTTTTAATTAATTTATTATTAATTTTATTATTATTAAATTTTGTGGAGGTCATGCTATATCTCGCTAAAAAAAAAAACGTCTCACATGATGTTGTTCAGGAACCGCGTGCCTAGAGTTTTGTCAGAATATTTAAGTTGTGCATGCAGATTAGCGAGAAGTACAAATCGGCGAAATTAATAATTAAAATGGTAATTTTTAGTACAAATCGAGAGCTTTGGCAGTAATATTACACGAACGAGAATTAATACAGGAAGTTTTCCAGATACAAGACATGAATATTATAATATCTTAGCTACTGAGCCAGATTAATTAATTTCAATAATCCTATTTATCAATCTCGGTAGGATATATGTATATATTTATATATATAATAGATAGATCGATCATTGCGAAACATATATATAATGACCGTCGCGCAGTACGTAGTACGTACTCTTCTTTATTACAATGCGCGCTACTCATCATGAACTTGGTTTAATTTAATTTAATTAATTTCCTTCTTGTTGCATGTTAGAAATAAAGAAAAGTGGTTTACGTGTAACAGGGGCGGCTTAATATATTTTGTGGCCTAAGGCGACTACGACGATTAAATTTAAAAATGATAATAAAATTTAAATATTAAATAATAAAATTTTTTAAAATGCAAAATAAATATTAATATTATTCTAAATAATAATATATATTAGTACTATAACAATTTGAAATAGAATCTAATTTTTCTGTAAATAGACTATTATCCCTTATCCATATATATATTTCTTTTAATAACTTCATTATGAAAACAAATAAGGTCGTCGATATCAAAACTTCTATATTTACTATTTTTTTTTCTATTTTTTTTACCAAATTTTACCATTTAAGATTTATTTTATTTTAGGTAAAAAAAATTCCATCTTTTATGCTAACCAATATTTTTTCTATGGTTTATTTTTTAGTATCATAATATTTTTCTTTTGGGGGCCTTAGGCGATAGCCTTAATTGCCTTGCCCTTGAGCCGGCCCTGACGTGTAATATCATCAGGTGTATATAGTCTGAAAGTATGTTGTACAGCTAGAAATATGTTTGTATTTCATTAAATAATTGTAATGGTATAAATACTAGCAAGGTGAATGGTAACTATTGAAAGATCTGGAAGACAACTAATCGAAACATTTTTCCTTCAATTTTTCCTCTTTTTCCAGAATTCTCTTCTCTTCTCTATTTGTTTTTAAGGTATTAGAGAAATTTTAAATTCTCCTTTCTGCTGCTGCTCTCTGCTCGATGGTGTCTTCTGGTTCCACTTCTCTGTTCGATCCATATGAGGATCCTACCAACCCCTATTTCTTGCATCACAATGACAACTCTCGTACGATTCTCGTTTCTCAACTTCTCTGTGGAGAAAACTATAATACTTGGAGCCATTCCATGTTGATGGCACTTAGTACAAAAGATAAGATTGGATTTGTTGATGGAAGTACTATCACGATCCCTACTAATTATTCATTGGATCCATTATATTTTTCATGGATTCAGTGTAATAATCTAGTTCTCTCTTTGTTGCTTAACTTGGTCTCTTAAGAAATTGCTACGAGCATCATTTTTCTTGATATTGCCTAAAAAGTCTAGAGTGATCTTAAGGAACGGAAATGGACCCCGAATTCAATTGCAAAAAGCCATAGCTTCATTAGCTCTAGATCAAAGGAAATGGACCCCGAATTCAATTGCAAAAAGCCATAGCTTCATTAGCTCTAGATCAAATGTCAGTAAGCAATTATTTTACTCATCTCAAAGGTTTATCGAATGAATTGACCAATTATCGATCCTTACCAAGCTGTTCTTGTGGTGCCCTAGGAACCTTAGTTGATTATCAGTAGCATGAATATGTGATGAAATTTTTAATGGGCTTAAATGAGTCATATTCACCTATTTGTGGCCAAATTTTGTAAAAGGACCCTCTACCTCCCATTAACAAGGTTAAGGTTTTTTCCTTGATCCTTCAAGAAGAGCATCAACGAGGCATTTCCACTTTTGTTTTCATACATGATGCTGCTGCCTTAGTCAATCATTCTACTGATGTAACAATTTGGTAAAACTAGAGAGAAACCAATCTGTAGTTATTGTAAAAAGATTGGCCATGCCAAAGACAAATGCTATCGTCTTCATCGATTTCCACCCGGTTTCAAATTCACAAAGCCTAAGTCAGATTTTGCATTTGTCAATCAAGCCACTGTCATTTCCTTACAGGAGGAGTTCAGTGAAGTTCCTAAGATACCTATCACACAAGAGAAGTACTAGCAATTGGTTTCTTTACTTAATTCCCATTCTTCTAAAGACAAACTCGACAATTCCACCTCTCACATTGCTGCCAACATGACAAGTGACCTTTCTTATTCAATATTTTCACCTCATCATTTGAATCATTTTTCAACCTTTACAAGTTTATCTAATCCAACTTCACAAAAGTCCATATCAAGTCCTTTTTTTTTCAAAATATCTTTTTACACTCATTTGTGTGTCTTTGGTTGTTTTTGTTATGCAACTATCACTTCCCCAAAACAAAAATTTTATTCAAGAGCCTATAAGTGCCTTTTTCTTGGTTATCCATATGGAGTCAAAGGCTACAAACTTCCTGATCTTCAATCTCATGCCACTTTTATTTCTCGTGATGTCATCTTTTATGAATCACTTTTTCCATTCAAACCTATATCTCATTCCTCTTCTTCTCATCACCCCAGTGATAATGGGCTTGTTCTCCCTCTTTCTTTTTCTAACCCCGCTCCAAACTCTTTTCTCCCTCCTTCCTTATACAGTCCCAACCCCTTCTTCACCACTTCCTGTTGCACTTTCTTCTCCTACTATTTGAAAATCAACTAGAGTTAGAAACCCTCTATCTTACCTTCGGCAGTACCATTGTAACTTACCACTTAATTCTCACACCCATTTAGTTTTTTCCATGTTTGCAACCTCTACAAACTCAAATATTTCCTTTCCTTTATCTCATATTCTTTCCTATGATAACTTGTTTCTCACTTATCATGCCTTCACTATTTTTATTTCACCTCTTTTTAATTTAAATTCTACCACCAAGCTATCCAATACTCTCATTGGAGGGAAGCCATGTCTGCTGAGTTCTCTACTCTTGAGGAAAACAACACTTGAGTTCTCACTGATTTACCTCCTAATAAACACCTCATTGGTTGCAAATGGGTGTTTAAAATTAAATATAAGGCAGATGGCACAATTGAAAGGTACAAAGGCAGACTTGTAGCTAAAGGATACACTCGAATTGAAGGCTTAGACTACTTGGATACTTTCTCCCTTGTTGCTAAAGTCATTACCATTCGCTGCCTTCTTGCTTTTGCATATATTCATCATTGGCATTTATATCAACTTGATGTAAATAATATCTTTTTGCATGGAGATCTTTTTAAAGAGGTTTACATGGTGCCGCCTCCTGGTTATGGTAGTAAGGGGGAGACACGTGTTTGCAAAGTATAAAAGTCAATTTTTGGCTTCAAGCAAGCTTCAAGATAATTGTTTAATAAATTGTCCAATTTTCTTCTTGAAATTAGTTTTATTTAGTCCAAGAATGATTATTCCATCTTCATTAGACAAATTGGCAGTACATTCTTAGCACTATTGGTGTATGTTGATGATGTTATAATGGCTAGCAATAACACACAACAAGTGATAGAAATAAAATAGTTACTGCACACCAAATTCAGAATTAAAAACCTCAATTTACAGAAATATTTTCTTGGACTTGAAGTGGCTATATCAGCCAAGGGGATCTCTATTTGTCCAAGGCATTATGCCTTAGATATTCTGAATGATAGTGGATACCTTGGTGCAAAACCAGTCAAGCTCTCAATGATTACTAACTTCAAGCTTAGGCAATCAGATGCAGTTTTTCTTGATGATCCAACAAGCTACAGAAGATTGATAGGGAAGTTGTTGTATCTCACCATGACCAGGCCAGATTTATTTTACTCAATCAAAGTCTTGAGTCAGTTTGTGGACAAACCTACACAAAGCCTTATGGATGCAACTTATAAAGTGTTGAAGTACATCAAAGGAACATTAGGTCAAGAGATTTTCTTTCCTACTTCTTCATCATTGCATTTAAAAATATATAGTGATTCAGATTGGGCATCTTTCCTTGACACACGACGTTCAGTTACTGAATATTGTGTTTTCCTAGGCGATTTTTTGATTTCATGGAAGTCAAAGAAGCACACAACTATCTCAAAGTCATCAGCAAAGGTAGAATATAGGGCACTTGCATCTACAAGTTGTGAACTTGTTTGGTTGATATCTAATTTGTTGAAGGATCTTGGTGTTAATCATAAACAAGCAGCCTTGTTGTTTTGTGATTGTTAAGCTGCTTTGCATATAGCAGTCAGTTCAGTATTCCATGAAAGAACAAAATATATAGAAATTGATTTGTCATTTGGTGAGAGAAAAAATTCAGTTGGTGATCCTTAGAACACTACACGTCTCATCCAAGCATCAAGTGGCATACATCTTAACTAAGGCTCTTGGAGTTGATCAATTTACTTATCTCATTTCCAAGATGGGAGTGATTTACGTGTAATATGAGGTGTATATAGTCTGGAAGTATGTTTATTGCTGGAATATTGTTTGTATTTCATTAAATAATTGTAATAGTATAAATACTAGGTGAATAGTAACTGTCAAAAGATCTGGAAGACAATGGAAACATTTTCATCTATTTATACAGAAAATTAGAATAACAGAAAATAACTAACTAATGTATATTGTCTACTTTAGCCTTGGCCTTTTCTTCTTTGGACTTTAACTCCATGTTTTCTATGTGGGATGCTATACTCCAACACCCCCCCTCAAGATGAACATGAATATTGAGAATGTTCATCTTGCGCAAAGTGTGATGAAAAGGTAATGAACCCAATGGCTTGGTGAATATATCTGCCAACTGTAGCCGAGAGGGAATGTAAAACAGTTTGATAAGCTTCTCTTGTAGTTTCTCTCGAACCAAGTGACAATCAATTTGTATATGCTTAGTTCTTTCATGTTGTACTGGGTTGGTGGCAATAGACATTGCTGACTTGCTATCTGTGTATAGA
>QEOT01124105.1:50605-109521 GCA_003123785.1 Pterocarya stenoptera
TGATAGATGCATAGGATTCGTTTAATCCAACAAGAAATTTTAGAACATAATCTGATTGTTGCCTTTGTAACAGAAAAGGAAAGATGTCACATGTACAACTTGACATTTTTCCACAAGTGCAAGTTGGGAAAGGACGAAAACTAACATATTCATCCCATAATGCTTTGAAGGCACTAAAATATTCAGTAATAGATGAAGAGCCCTGGTTTATACAACTCAAAGATTTTTCAAGATGGAAGACTCTTGGTCCATCACTTCTTAAGTACTGGGTCTTTAGTTCATTCCAAAGATCAAGAGCTGAGTTCACATATAACAAGCTATTTCGAATATCTTTGGAAATAGAGTTTATCAACCAAGAAAGTACCAAATTATTGGCCCTCATCCATGCTATGTAAAGAATTGACTGAGAAGGATGTGGAGGTCGAATTGATCCATCAATGAATGCTACTTTGTTCTTGACAGATAAAGCAATTGTGATGGAACGGCTCCATGCAACATAGTTATCACCACTGAAAATCTCTGAGACAAGGAGAGCACCAGGGTTATCACTAGGATGTAGATAATATGGACTTGATGAATTATCTGATGGATTATTTGGTGAAATTGAATCTGCAGAATCTGTAGAACTGATAGAAGCCATTTCAAGAAAGACAAGAAGAATAGGAAAGAATAGAAGAATCACTACAAGAAATCAATGTAGTGCAGAAAATCTTGAAGAAAGAATAGATTTCCAGTAGAGAAAGAGAGTTGCGGAATGTTTACTAATCTGATACCATGTCAAGAGTTTCATAAACTGGAAATGAAAGAATATGAAGAGCAGAAAAGTGAAATGTACGTAGGCTATCTAAAAAAAGGAATTGTATTATTGAAATTGAATGAATTGATCATCTGAGTACATCTATTTATACAGAAAATTAGAATAACAGAAAATAACTAACTAATGTATATTGTCTACTTTAGCCTTGGCCTTTTCTTCTTTGGACTTTAACTCCATGTTTTCTATGTGGGATGCTATACTCCAACACATTTTTCCTTCAATTTTTCGAAAACCCGCTTTTCTTCTCTATTTCTTTTCACTTGTTGACGAAACATTGATCCTAAAATAAAGTTTGAATGAAGCACATTACTCGTGCTTCATCCTGTCGTGCATATTAATTTATATTTTAAATTACAACCAATCACATGCTCAGGTTCTAGCCGGCCTTGACAATTTTATGTAATATATTGAGTGTAGTGTGTGTGTGTATAACACACACTAGTAAGGGTGGTACGTGCAAGACATGTATGTCGCTTGAACGTAGCACTCGGTTGGTGGTAAAAAAAAAAGACATCAAAAAGTAAAATATTTTTACATAAGTAGATTATAGTAATAATTCATCTAAAAAAGTTTAAAAATTAGGAAAAAATTTTAAAATAATAAAACATCATCATCTCATAACAAGATATATAAAATGTATAAAAAAAGCTCTTCAAAGGCAGATTGTGAACAACATAATAAGGTAAAAAAAAAAAAAAAATTAAGTTAACAAAACGGGTTTGTTATAGTTTGAGGAAAATATATACGTGAAACTTATGTTGTTGATTAAGTCTCTGGATGAATGGATAGATCGCTAAATGTCTTATGCCGTTGTCCCTACATGAAGTTATATATAGCGTGTGTCGCAATGTTTTTTGCAAATACGGTAAATGTTTTTACATGAAATAAACTTAGAATTTTAGAAAATCTTGGAGAAAAATATTGCTATCTCAAGTATTTATTTTAAGAGTTTTGCCACTCATCATTCTCACACACCACACTGTTTTACTTTTTAATTTTTTTTTTGATTTTATTCTTCTACTCATAATCCATATACCACACATTTGGTAAGAAAAAAATAAAAAATAAAAAAAGTGTAGTGCGTTGTGAGTGTGGATGATGAATAGAATTTTTCTTCTTTTAAAACTAGCGGATGACTTTTAAATTAAGCCAAATGTTTGAAAATCTTCCAAATATTTTTAAAGTTCAAACTAAATGGGATATTTGTAGTGTTAATGAACCAAACATATTTTTCAAGTATTACTCTTTAAATTTTAGAACACGAAAATAATATAGTTTTAAGAATTTATTTTGTTTAAATGATTTTATTTTATTTTATTTTTATTCTTGTTAAACTAATTAAGTTGTTTTATTCATCATCTATATATCACATATATTTGTTATGAGAAAAAAAAATAATCAAAATTAAAGGAGATGTGGTGTGTGGTGTAAGGTATGATAAATAAATTTTTTATTAAAATTAATATTATGAAACTGTTAACTTTTGATGTTGTATCCTTCGAAACTTTGATCATTACTTCATGAGTCGTGTAGCACGAGACATCTGATCGATAAGGCTAAATGAACTTTTCCTTTTCATAATTTTTTTTATACTCTTAAACATTTAAAAAAAAAAAATTACAATATCATTAAAAAATACTTAATCATTATTATAAAAAAAATAATTGGTAGAAATGCTCGGATTGAAAATAGGTATCCCAAACATTTCTCTGACTTCATAGCTCGAATAGAGGACACGTGGACAATTGCAAATCTCTCTCTCTCTCTCCCCTTCCCCTTCTTCCCACCATGAAAGCTCATTGCATCCTCCACCATCACCAACGACTTCACAACAACTTAGAGTAAGCATTTTTCTTTATCTGCTCTCTCACTTTTTTCTCCAGAAAGTTTCATCCATTTTCTTCTATTTCACTCTTTGTTTCTATGTTTTTAGACCTAAGCTATGTAAGGAAATCTTCGGGAAAATTGTGCTTCTTGGGTTGGATGTTTGGGAGGAGGAGTTTCGGATCGAACATAAAAAATGAGAAGTTTGGAAAGTTTGCATTTTCCTACAATTTCTTAAGACTTTTACGTTTTTCTATTTGTCTATTAGTCTTTAATAGTTTTCTAGTCCATCTGAAAATCAAACGAATGACATCTTCTTCTGCCCCATTTGAGAATCAAACAAAACAGTGTGTACTCTCAATAGAAATGAGGCAAGATGCCTACGGTTATAGCCCACCGACATGGTTTCTGTTGTTGATCTCTCAGATCTCCCCACCCTCTTGTTTATTCTACAACTTTTTAGTGAGATGAAATTTTGAGTTTTTTTTGGGTAAATTAGCTACTTGATTTAAGTGTCGTTTTATTAGTTTGTGAGTTGATTCTCTTGTATACGACCTGTGTACGTTGGCGTTGCCTAGATCTCTACTAAGAAAGTTCTTATAAAAAAAAAATGGGGGTTGATATAAACAAACCAAAGCCAAAAATTGCGAATTTTTTTTTTGGCAGGAGGGAGAGACAGAACTTTCAGACTAATCCGTGAAAGAGGCGGCACCGCATGAGGGACAAAATTGAAAAGCAAAGAGATAAGTTGGTGAAATGAAGAAAAATACAAAAGGGAAGGGAATTTCTGGAGAAAACATAGGGCAAAATTGAAAAAAAAATGGTAGTCGAAAAAATACTATTCATCAATGAGGAGAGAAAACATAATAATACTCAGTCAAATAGGGGCATCGGCAGAACAAAAAAAAAAAGTCAAATGACACAGGAACCAGGGACAAAATTTTAACGAAGATCACACATAACGGCACAAGCAGAAAGTAAAATACAAGAGCCATGAAAAAACTGTAATAATAATCAGCTACACGGGCAGAAATAGAAAATAAAGTGTCAAACAAAAGTTACTGTTCATTCTTGTTCATTTAAGGATAGTCACTTTATTTTTTGTATATAAATATATATATATATATATATTCTTTGGACAGAAAGCTAATTAATATTTAATTTGTTGAACCCATAGTTCTGACAAGAAAGTTGTGCTATATTAATTCATTTAATTATCTTTTTCACACACATATATATATTTATATATATATATATTAGTGCTATATATAATTCATTTTGATGAGAAAATTAAGAATATTCTTAAATTTTTTATATAGAATTTGCGAAAAATTATATATATATATTCATACCAGTATATATCGTAATATTAATTTGAAGGTATTGTGTATTTATATTTATCATTATTATTTGGATTAAATGCTTATTTAATTTTTAGTTCACACAAAAACTAACTAGCTAGCTAGGAGCCCAACAATTTCAAGCAAATAATTAAATGACCGAAAGTAATAATTATATTTACTAGCTCTAGCTAGCTACGTACCATGATCCTCTTAACTTTGTATATATGTAACCGGTATATAAAAGCTATGCATTTCGAGAACAAGTACGACATGATTTTAATTTAAGCTTGAAGTCTAGTACCAACTTGGCGAATATTTGGGTTTCATACTTAACTTTGTATATATTTAATATTTGGGTTTCAGATTGAAAAAAACTCAGTCAGGTTGAACAGTCAGCTTCCTTAACTTTGTAATATCTGTTTTTTAGACATAAAACATCTGTTTTTTTAATTCCAGTTCTAAGACAAGTTGTGAGGGCAGGGAAATGATTGGCAGAGATGGAAGAGCTGTTGCATATGGCAGTTTTGAGAAATATTTGGGTTTGCCTTAATTATTAGTGGGTAAATCCAAGTATAATACTTTTAGAGGTATAAAATATAGGATATGGAGAAAGATTAGTAGCTGACAGAACTGTTTTTTGTCCAAAGTAGGGAAATAGATTATGATTAAAGCAGTTTTACAGGCAATGCCAACATATATATACTATGAATGTCTTCAAACTTCCAAGGAGATTATGTCAAGAAATTTCAAATATGTTGGCTAAATTTTGGTGGAGTAAGAATAAGGATAGAAAGGGAATTCATTGGAAGAGTTGAGACAGTTTGGCAGGGGCTAAAAGCAGTGGTGGTTTGGGGTTTAGATATTTGGAAGACTTTATTATGGCTTTATTAGTCAAGCATAGTTGGAGGTTTTTAAATGACTCCACATCACTAGTGGCAAGAGTGTCTAGCAGCAAATATTATAGGAGTGGGAGTACTATTTTGGAAGCAAAGGTAGGTAGTGCTCCATCATTAATTTGGAGTCTGTGTGTGCAGCAAAAGAGAATCTGAAAGGGGCTAATATGACGTGTGGGTGATGGGAGAAAGATTAAGATTTGGGAACTAAGGTGGTTACCTAAGCCATCTTCTTATTGTGTCCAATCTTTGGTTTCTTCACTTGGGGTTGAGGCAAGGGTTTTAGAACTAATTTTACCAGAGTTAAAGGTTTGGAATGAGAATTTAATTAGAGATCACTTTAATGCCGATGAGGCTGATATGATATGTAGTATGCCTATTAGCAGAAGAGGAGGGAAAGATAAGTTGATCTAGAACCATATCAAAGATAGTAAATTCAATGTGAAAAGTGCATATCATGTGGCAAGAGATAGGAGAAGAAGGGAAGAAGGAGAGGGTTCTGGAGGGGTGCAAGGATGGCAGGTGGAAAAAAAATCTGGAACTTGAATATTTCAGGGGCCACTAAACATTTTTTATGGAAGGCATGTACCAACACTCTTCCTACAAAAGCTTTGCTTTATAAGAAGAAAGTTGGAAACAATGATAATTGCCCGATATGCAAGTCAGAATGTGAAACAATTTTACATGCTCTATGGCAATGCACAACTATGAATGATGTATGAGTTGAGAAGGAAAGTGATGTGCAGAAGTGGAGTGTCATGGCAGAAGATTTTATGAATCTATGGGATAGGCTTTGTTTGAGGCTAAATTCTGGTTTATTGGGGGAGATGACAATCATTTTCAGAGGCATTAGCATAGACGTAATAAATATTTCTTTGAAAATCTGTTCATTGGTCCTCCACAGGTTATTATTAAAGGGGCTTTACAATCCCTAGCTGATTTCAGAGATGCAGTGCAGATGAAGGAAGTCAGTTCAACTGGGGGGAGTCCAGTGTCTACCATAAAAAAGTGGAAGAAGCCTGAAGTCAGTCCCTCTCTTGAAATCATTCATTTCAAGTTTGATTTTTGTTGATGTGTCTTGTAATGAATCATTTCTATGAATGAATGAGATGTTTTTTTTAAAAAAAAAAAAAAAAAAAACATTGTAATATATTTAGCGGACATATAAAAAAGTTCGACTTTGACACGTAGAGAATTAATTCCAAACATACTTCGTGAGGGTATACGTAATGGTCGGATTGCTAATTAACAAAAGATATATCACTATAACAAATTTGACTTTTAGAGACGAAATCCAAATCTCGTCCTAAAAGTAGCCTGAATTGTAATTATTGTTTGAACAATAATTTATCATTTGAACAGTAATATTTAGGGATGAAATCATTTGTCCTTAAAATTGATTGTCCGTTCCAACAGACTAGCATATATGTCCGAATGGTACCAAACCCGTTCGAACACTAATAATTTGTTCGAACTAGAATAATTTTCATTTGAACTAGAATAGTTTCCTTTTGAATTGAAATATTTTTAATTTGAATGGTTAAATTTCAATAAAATTTTGTCAGGATTTGGAACACGCTAATTTTTTGAGATTTTACCGTCAAACAGTTTATTATATACGTTTAAACTGTGTTAGTTCCGTTTGAATGTTACCAAACTTGTTTGAATAGTAATAATTTATTCAAACTAGAATAGTGTCTGTTCAAATGAGAATTGTGTCCGTTCGAACGGAAATAGTATCCGTTTGGGGGAATAGTTTTAGTTCTTACAATTAAATTTCAGTGAAATTTGATCAAGATTTGGAATGAGCTAATTTTTTGAAATTTTACCGTTCGAACGTTTTTTAACTTGTTCGAATAGTCAACAATGTTCTAAAAAATATAAAACGCCCCAGACTTTAAGACGAAGTCTGGGATATTTTCCAGCTTAGAGAGAGAGAGAGAGAGAGAGAGAGAGAGAGAGAGACTTGCATACCAAAAATGGAGAAATTTTTGGAGTATTCTTGTTACGTAGGGAATAAGAATATAGTTATTTTTTCTTTCAAACAAATGAGATTTTTTTTTGTAGTTTGAATATGCATTTTTTTCTATAATCTACTAATGTTGTTTCTCTTTTTTATTCTTATAGGAAATGGTTGGTGCTCAAAAATCACTATTTTGGTTTGTATTTGAGGTATACTCACATAGATCTTATTCTTATTTCCAATTTTCTTGAATTATATAAAAACTTGTTGTTTGCTATAAATGTTGTTTTTATTTTATTTGGTACCTTACGTTATTCTTTATTGTTATAATAATATTTTTTTACAAATTTTGGATGCTTGGTGTAGGCTTGATGTTTATATTTATTATTTTGTAGGTTTTGTTTTTGGAAATATTTTGTAGACTAATATTATTATTGTTCTTGGAAATTTTAGGGATTGTTCTTGACTACAAGGGAAGATAAAAGGTTCAAGACTTGAATATCCTTGAGTTGAATATATCTATGAAGAACAAAAGAACAAAATTTTCAAACTTGGTCCGTTTCATGATTTTGTATTTTTTGCATATTCAAGACTATGTAATGAGTTGTGTAAACATTGTAATTAATTGGTTATGGTTAAGAATTTGAGGGGATTTTGTAATGAAGACTTTTTTGCAGTTTTTATATTAACTTTCTTAATTTTATATGACTATTTGCTGCTAAATGAAGGCAAAAAATGCTTATATATACATTTTTTAATTTTACATAAAAGCATTTGCTAGGAGATTAGTTTGCTACAATTGGCTCTTTTGGTCACAAACATAATTTCCTATGAGATAATTTAGCCGGAAAAGGGCTTTTACGGCTAATGTTTTTAATTGTGGCAAATAACTATTTGTGACTATTTCTCAAAACCAAAAATTCGTTATGTTACGACTATTAGGGACGAAATTTTCTTTTTGTCCCAAATAAAATCTATTTGAGCGGTATGTTTTGCATTCGAATGACTATTAGGGATGAAAATTTTTTTGTCCCAAAAAAAATCCATTTGAACTCTTTTGAATGGAAATGACAAATTTCGTCTAAAAAAATATTTTTTGAGACGAAATTTTAATTTTGTCCCAAAAACCTTTTGAAACAGAATTTTTGAGACAAATTAGAAACAAAAAAAAAAAAAAAAAAAATTCTCAAACTTTTAGAGACGAAATCAAAATCTTTTGAGACAAAGATTTTCATCCCTAAAAAGTAAATTTGTAGTAGTGATGGTGGTACGTACTCACATTGGGGTTAGCAGGCCGGCAGCATGTAATACTGATGGTCATGAGTCAGTGAGTTGACAAATTATTATGGCTATTGTTTTTTTCTTTGGGGTTAATGGTTGACATGAGCTTCATATATATATATATATATATATATAGTTGCTGTGCTCGATCACAATATTGATCAGGTCACTAAGCAGTGTTATACGTAAGTACTAACTACTACGTGATGACGATGGTGGTCACGACGCTTCCAAAAACTTCAAACAATTAAGAAAATTGCCACTTAATTAATTAATTTACGACAAGCCATGCAAGCAAATTAAAGAAAAAGACACCCTAAAATGTACGTGAATCCTTGTCTCGAATGTGAAAGTTCACGCAAAAACTCAATAGTAGTAGTCCTACTACTAAGGCTATGAATAAACTAATAATTGGCCAAAACTTTAGAAAAGCAAAGTCCATGTGAATAACGTGGACTGACTAACTACCCATTACCGTTGAAACCGATTCTCCGGCATTGATCGTGATTAGCCCTTCTCTCTAAAAAAAAATTCTCTCCCTTCTCTCTAAACTCTCCCAAACTCCAAAACCGGCCCAAGGGGGTGGGAGTTTTGGCTCCTACCCTCCCTCTTTTTCCTTCTAGGGTCCTTCTCCTCTGTCCATTTTTTTTTCTATAGTATTTTTTATTTTATTTTTTGTGTTTTTCAGGCCAAATAAGGGAGGATCGTTGATCGGGTCTTTCCAGCCGCCGACCTTCAACACGCGCCCCACCTGGATGCTGCCTAGCTATCGATCTTCAAGACCACCGAACGCAGCGCCCCTCGGACTGTTGCTTAGCTCGCACGCGTGAGAGAAAATTTCGGATCTCGTCGGCGTGTGGCCTTCACGCACCACCAAGGAGCCCTCTGTTGATGCCATGCTCGGCTTCTCTAAGACCTCTGACTTCGGGACTTCCAAAATTGATCGTCGGCTTTCCTCCTATAGTGGTGTGTGTCATTCACGCGCCACTGCTGCCGTTTTGTGTTCTATATCTCTGCGTTTGTAGTGTTTTTTTGTTCTTTTTCTTCATTTTTGATCCAAGTGAGGTGTTGAGCCACTAGATCGGACGCAATCTTGGGCAAGAGCTAGTCTAGAGTGGCGAGCAATGCTACGATCGGCCTATGCAGTGGAGGCTGCTGTCGGTGCAAGAGCTGGGTGCTCGTGCAGTCTGAGCTCGTGATGCTGATGCTTGTGGTGGGCGTGCTGTTTGGGCTCATGCAGGTGCTTGTAGTTCTGTTGTTTTTGTTGTGTTTTGTATTGTAGGTTTTGTTGTTTAGTTATTAATAAAGAAGAAATAGGCCATTGGACTTGGTATCCATAGCAGCAGTGACTTGTACTCTATCTTCCTAGGAGGATGGAGGAGGACTATTCAGTTTCTGTCTTTACAGAGCGCTTTCTTTGTTAGGATAGAGTTATTCAGAAGTTAAGACAATGTCCGCCACAATGTATACGGAGATGTCCCAGAGCAGATGCGTAGTTTAACTTATAGTCTAGATTTGTTATGTATTGATACGTCACAGTTATAACTTCGGTTTATTGAATAAAATGTAGCCTATTTTCGAAAAAAAAGAAAAGCTATGTATATATATATCTACTATATATATAAATGTGAATCCCAGAGTAACAGTATTTTCATCTAATATTTTTGTTTCCAATTTTGGCCTCAACTTTCTATTCATTTTGTTGTTATGTGCTTCTTCTACTACGTTCTGGTTTGTTCTTATCTTCTTCATCACCGTTTCCACTGACTGCTCTGATTGGTTTAATTACTTTAATTAGTTTATTTGATGGAATGAGCATTCCCAATGAGTTTTGTAAAACTCATTTTTATGTAAAATTTGAAAGAAAAAAGCCCAAAAGTGCATCCAATGGATGAGGTATTTCATATCTATTTTCAATTTTTTTAGAGTGTTGTCGCTACATGTAGCATGCACAGTGCAAACATGTAAATATTTTATTTTTATTTTATTTTCTCTCTTTTTGTACTTTTTCTCTCACAAAATATTAAAAATATAATATTTAAATGATATAAAGAAAAAATAGATAAGCTGATGTATATGTATTATAAAAGTCAATATGTAAAATTAAAAAAAAAAGATAATTTGGTGATGTATTTTAAAAAAAGAACTGCTATAGACACAAAAAGATTATACAAATTAAACCCACAAACTAATTTGGTTTTGTGAAATCTATGAGAATTACTTTATAATAAAAGTAATTTTACAATCTGACGTATCACATCAAGCCACATCAGTTTGTAAGTTTACTTTTGTGTAATTTTTTTATGGTTAAAGTATTTCTTTTTAAAAAATAGGAAAAAGAATCTATTATGAATGCTCAAGCCAAAGAATTTATAAATTTTAAATTTATAACTTTTTCTGGATAGGGCTAGTACTTTTTTCTAGTTATTTATAGGAGTTTTTTTCCCCCGCCCCTTCCTTCGATGTATATATAGTTAGGTACATGACTATGTATATATATATATAGACTAGTAAGGTATAATGTGTTGACGCTCGTATGCCCAGTTGCAAAAACTTCTTAAAAATGGAAATTTTTGGAAAAACATGTAATAAGAAAAAAACAGACTAAAAAATATAGTTATGATCCACAATGATCCAAAAAATGAGAGTTTAAATCTATACAAATTTTCAAATTTAACTACAAATGGATAGAGTTTTATCTATATTTTAATATTTTCTCCTTTATCATAAAAAGCATCACATTGTTATCTGCAAAATATCCATAACTATAATATAGAAATATTCACAAACACATTTATAATTGCACATAAATACTTTGTACCTATATATTACAATAAGTGAAAGTTTTGAAAATAAGTTTTAAAATAGTTATTCAAAAGTAAAGAAATAAACACAAGTTTTACATACAAGCTAGCGTCCTATTTAAACATATAATTATAAAAGCGCCCTATTTAAGCATGAGAATAAAGTGTTAAATATAGATGTAGGAATTAATGAAAAAATGTGTTAATTTGTAAATTACCCGAACTGAATTTTGATGTGCTTTCAGAATTGAGCTCCTCTTAATTTAGATAATTAACCTATGGAAGATTTTTCTTTTTTAATATTTATTGAATAGAATAAGAAGAAAAATGAAGGATATGTTTTTTTTAATAAGAAATGGTTATGAATAAACCTGATTAGTCAACATTGAAGTAGAGGTATCGTTATGGATGTTCGTTTCAAAAGGATTCATATTTGAAGACGATCCAATTTCTCTTATACAAATGACTTCATTGTCGTTTGAATACAAAGAGAGAGCATGCTGAGAATGTGTTTGCCTTCGTATTTTATTATTTGGAAATTTTTTCAACTCAGCACACCTCTCTCTTTTTTTTCGGAGAATCTTTTCTTTTTTCTCATCTGATTGAGCACTATGCCAATTTCTTCTTATCGGATGTTTTTTACGCTCTTCAAAGTTTGTTCATAGAAGAAGTTAGATAAAATTGAAAAGAATTAGTATGAATAATGTTTAAATATGTTTTTGCATTTAATAATGTCGTATTCCCAGTCGGCATAAAGTTATAGAAGATTAGAAATTATGTGTCGATTCAAGAGCGTAATCTAAAAAACATTTGAAAACATAAAAAATGTGGCTAGATATCTATATATGGCGACATATATGCATAACAAATATTATAAGCATTTACAGTAAAAGCAAAACAAGAAAATAATTAATTCGAAATAATTTCATACAAATCATATAAAGTGAATCAAATGAAATAATAAATCTTAGAATAGAACAAATCTATTAAAGGAAATCAATATCATGAGGCAAGAAAATATTCATGCAACAAACATATAATGTCAATAATTTATCTTAACTATAGGTGCATGTATATAAATATAAGAAAATTGAATAACATCTTTTCAGATGACATAAAAGAGAGCATACCGGAAAGTAGAGGACAAACAAGCGAACAGTGCAAACTGAGGAAATTGCTAACAATCAGATTAATGAACAGTAGAGTAAGAGCAAAAGCAGCAAATCTGTAAAAAAAATAAAAAAATTAGATAATATATCCTAACAATAATAACAAATTAATTAAATAAATTCAATATTTATACGAAAAAATTTTGGAAGGAAAAAAAACATTAAATGAAATTTATTATCAATATTATTTTTAATAAAACATATAAGAACCAAAAAAAAGGAAAAATATTGGAAACGATATTTTTTTTTGGTTTTCATTATAGTCTTTGTACTAATAAGTTATTGCTTATCAAGCATTTGGAATTTTGCGACCAAAGTTTAGAAACAATGGTATTAAGTAAATTGTGATCATATAATACTGCACGCACAACGATAAACATGCATGCATGTACCCCCTTATACTTCAGTGGGTGGTTTGGACCAAAATCATAAACTTATATATCATTCTTCTTAAAAAAGTTAACACGAAAATGTTTGATTGATTACTTTTATACTCTGCACTTACAATTTATTAAACACAAGGTATTATTATATTTCAATTAATTATTTTTTAAGAAATATAACTTTCATGCTCCCACACACACATATATATGTATGCCTTATTATTAAAATTTTCTAATGGAATTTCTTATCAATCAATTTTGACGAGCATCAATATTAGACCGTTGATAATATATATAAAAAAAATTTATTTTATTTTAAAGATGTGGAGGTTTTCCTTCCAAAAAAAAAACATAAATAAACATATTATAAAAATAAAAAAAATAAAAAAGATAGGTGTGTTGGTTCACTCATTTTTCTTCTAAATTAGTCATAAGGCAAATACAAAATAAAAGACGAAAAAAGCAACAACAACATACAATTAAATCATCCAAAAACAATTTACATCATTAATATATTTTATATTGAACTACTGCATACAACCAAAAAATTGAATACACAATCAAAAGTATAAGTCGTAGCTAGAATCTAGGATAAATATAACTAAAGATATTGTCAACAATTATGTGAATAAGAAAAATAATTATTACAAAATACAAACACTAGACTTTTTTTTATATTAAAATGGATCAGGACATACCGAAAAGTAGCGAATCAATAAAAGGCAACTGAAAATGCTAGATTCCAACGACTACGATGAGCACAACTAAAATAAAGATATAGTCAACAGATATGTTTTAAAATATATATATAAAAAGCAGAATATAATAAAAATATAATTATATTTATTCAGTTTAACTATATTAACATATTAGGGATAATAATAAATGCAATGAATTGGAACATATTATTTACTTTGTAACAGAAATGTCAATCGATTTCAATTATCAACAAACTATATTTCCATCTGTTATTAGGTTCTATGTACAATTTATATACCAAGCGAAAAAATTTAATAAATCTCATTTAAAAAAAAGTATGCTTTATTTTAAAATGAGATTGATTAAAATAAATCAAAGACATAATTTTAAGACTGTGTATGACATGCAATTAATATTTATATATATCCAATTAATTATATATAGCTTGATGGAGATATATAATGATGATGAACCGAGAACTCTAAAACATACATATACATCAAGAAACTCAAGGCCCATTTGTAGTATCTATGGACTGATTATTTTTGGACTCACTATCAACAAACCCAGCCCAAACCGTGAGCATCCAACCCAGCCCATTAAATCCCCTATACGGCATCGTTTTTACTCTAGCCTTAGGGCTTATTCTTTCCTTCTATTTCTTCTCCTGCGCCGACTCATCCTCTTTTTAATTTCTCCTTCTTTTTCTTCTCCTGCGCTGACTCCTCCTCCATTTAATTTATGCTGTGTTTTCGTTCGTTTCTCCCAGCCCATGCGACAACTTGGTTTCTTCCTATTGTTTTTCTTTGGGTTGCCGTTCGGTACGTTTTTCTTCCTCTCGATTTTTCATTTTCGGTTCTTCCTTTACAAGTTAGTGAACTTGTAGCTCTGTTTTGGGTTTTTTCTCTTCGTAGTTTTGATTATTTCCGGTTCTTCTCTTTCTTTCTGATTCCTTCTCTTTCACGCTACTTGGGTTTCTCACCGTATGGATTTGTTTGATTTTTTTATGGTAATTTTCTATGAAGTATATGCATATGATAAGGTTTTTATTCTGTTTGGATTTTTGTTGTTGTCATGCATATCCGTATCATGTGATTATAGCGTAATAAATATACTGATGCAGCACTGAAAGAAGAAGGAATAAGAAGCATACCTAGCACTGGCAAGATTGAGGAAGAGCAATTCAAAACACGAAGTTATTTGAGCCGGATTGTCTATAAGAGGAAGTTTATAAGACGAAGGGATAAGGTTGAAGATGAAAAACTACAATAATATTTAGGCGAGAAAAGCATCCAGTCGGATGGGTATAAAATCTATTTTCACACCAGCCAATAAAATCGTGACACGTAGGCATTTAAACTCCAGCCTCCAACACCCAACAACAGCAGACCGTGCTCCCCCTCTCCCCCTCTCAAACAAGCTATTCTTCCCTCTCTGTTCTGAAACTCCACCCCTTCCGTTCTCTCCCTCTATCCTAGATGAAAAATTCTAAATGAATACTAATCTTATCTTGAGTCCTGTTGGGAATCCATGGTGTTCCTGCTAATTGATAACAAAAATGGTCATTCAAATATTCTTGATAAGGATGACTTATATGGTGAATAATCTTTAGGTCGCTGATGGTGCTGAGCTTCCAATGCTAAGCATTTTTGTTTCTTGGTCGAATTCTTCTTCTTTAGAATCGGTACTAAACTCTTCATCTGAAGTTGTCTCACTGTCTTCGTCTGTAGTGACATCTTCTATTATAGAGTAAATGTCGTCATCATCTTGAAAGTCTTCATATTCGATTTGATAAACAAGGTCTAGATCGAATGTATTGCTACATCAATGATTTTGACAGTCTTTTTGTCTTTATTTTTTCTTTTACGGGCATTTATTGGTGAAATGGTCTTTGTTGCCGCAGGTCCAACATTTTGCTGGTTTTTCTTTCCTTTCTTTAGGAGGGTCTTTCCTATAATGGGGAACTTTCTTCTTAGGGTTCGAATTCTTCTTGAAATATTTTCTCTTGACAAAATATTTTTGTCTTTTGACTGGGTCTTTCCATGAGGTCGATTTTTTGTCCTTTGTGAAAATTTTTCGTTGTTTGTAGGAATAAAGAACACAAGGGAATTAAGAAATTTTCATCTAGGAGAGAGGGAGAGAACGGAAGGGATGGAGTTTGAGAACAGAGAGGTAGAGTAGCGTGTTTGAGAGGGGGAGAGGGAGAGCACAGTCTAGTGTAGCCGGGTGTAGGAGGCTGGAGTTTGAGATGCCTACATGTCGTGATTTGATTGGCTGGTGTGAAAATGGTTTTTATACCCATTCGGCTGGAAGCATTTCTCTATCACTATATGCTCTATATTCTCACCTCTAGCAAGTGTTAGATACAATCTTCCATTGGAATTCATGTTGTATGTACTGGTTGGTACAGCAGGACTCGTGGATTTGATTCTTTGTGGATACAGTAGCTATCTATTATACCGAATAAATTTTTGTTTTGGTAAAAAGAAGAGATGGTTGGCATCTCCCGATGGATGGGAACAGCTTTCGGGCTTACCTGTTATTGGCATATCCTGTTAAGACTACCTACTTCGGTGGATCTTCTAACCCAATTTAAATTTATTTTAAAAAAATGGAATAAATTAAAAAATGAAGTTTTTAAAAGACAAAATTCTTTTTGATTATTCTTGCATGTTCGTAGATTGAATTCCCCCAAAATTTTTAGCAAAGCATTGATAAATATGTTGAAGAAGCTTTGTTATGATGAGTTGCATAACACAGCTTCAAATTGGTAGGATGCATCCACTGTTGGTGCAGCTCAACGTTTTCCGAGATGATCGGTTAGGGGATTGATAAGGGCAGATGTTGTAGTCTTTTATTTGGTTTTAGGAACTTGGCTTCAAATTTCTTGCTATGTATAATACTTCTCATTCCTTTGATAGTTTCAACTTCTTGAGAATGTAGCTTCAACTGACACTTTATTCAGTTTTTAAAGAATCTGCTCTTCTCAACTGATCAACATTTCAGCATGCATTTCATTATCAAATGCTTTTGTTCTTGCATTTTGCTGGATGATACAAATAGTATTTAGTTTTATTTCATCTTATCATTACAACTTTATCAAATTCCCGCTTGAAATACAATAATAATTCAATTTTTTCAATCTCAAAATAATAATAATAATATTAAAAAAAAATTCTCAACTTTTAACTTTCATTCCATTTCAACTCACTATCCAAACGGCACCTTAACGTTAGGCCATGCATGACTCTCTGCCACTATTTGTTACAAAGATTAGTCCGAAGATCCTAAAGGAACTCAAGGACTGATGGGATAGCATTTCTGTCTCTTTATAGTTTATACCATAAGGTCATAATAATTGGTTACAAGCATAGACCTTGCACACTTAACCAGTTATTAAGGGTGTGATTCATGTTATCAACGTTACAGCAAGTGAAACTACATGATTAATCGGCAACAAATTAAAAAAAAATCTATAAATTCATATTAAGGCATTTGCAATAAACTAGATTTATGTTTCCTTCGAATTCATCAATGAAAAATTACAATCGAAAAAAAATAGAAATTTATATTTTGTGAAAAACATCTAATAAGAAAAAAATAATTTAAATGATTTGGCATTCCTGTCGTTAAAAGATTGCAAAATTAATTGTAAAAGGTATGAATATAATGTTTCTGATGATTTATACTTGTTTTTAAGAGATAAAAGAGGAAAAATAAATTCTCAAGATAAAAGCTGAAACTCCAATTGGCCTATCGCTAATGTTTTCATCGTTATTTCACCTGAATGACACATTCGGAGGCTGAATAATAAAGCTAGTTACCGTGGTTTTAATTTGAATTTTAAACACAATCCAAAAAATAGCCGTTATAGTGTTCTAGCGATGAAAGAACACAAGAAGATATAATGCCTTCCTTAGTCGCTTCGCGCACTGCTTCTTTCTAACGCTCAATGGCAGCTAACAATCCTTCGTGGCTGCTCGTGTCAGAACTAATTTGATAGGTGCATTGGGTCGAAGATATGGGTGATAATGAAGGGGGACAAGGAGCTCGTTGGTACTCTCAGGGGCTTCGACGTCTACGTCAATATGGTCCTCGAAGACATCACAGAGTATGAGATAACTGTTGAAGGGAGATGGATAACAAAGCTTGATCAGATTTTACTAAATGGAAACAACATTGCCATTCACTTACCTGATGGTTCGCCTGATCTAGAATGAGACTGCCGTTAACCTTTACTTGGTTCTTAATTTTTATCCCTTTTTCTGTGATTGGTGGGTCATATTATTCCTCTGTTTTAACGAGAACTCTTAACCACCAAGATGCTCATTTCTCCACCACTTTCTTCTCTAGTAGTGATGGTTGTAGGATAGTGTTGGCTTGTCCAACGTTTCCAAGACTTATTTTCCAAACAAAGTACAAAGAAGCTGCAGAAATTGCTGCCGAGTCCCCCCAACGAATCCTCCGAACACTGGACACAGTTGCCAAATTCAAGGTTTTACATGTTGATTCTCCAATCAAACACATCTTACCTTTCAATTTTTTTTTTCAATCAAACACATTTCATTGGCTGCTAATATTTCATAGCTTCAATGTTCTTCATCCATGTCAAGGTTTCTCCATTTGATTTCGGGCCATTCAGGATCTCTGTAAGCACTGGGTGTAATGGACTTATCTCTCCTCACTGTCTCTGTTGTCCAGTTTGACATTCATTCTGTATCTGGATCTTTCTTTTGCTGGAATTGAATGTTGCTACCTAAGATTGTTCTTGTTAAAAAGAAAAGAAAAAAAGGATTGCTCCTCTTTCTTCAGATCTCTTTCTTCAGGTTTGTTGTCTCTAATGAATTTTGAGTTGGTATATTAATGTAATAATGACATGTGACAGGCTTCATAAGGGTTAATTGATTTTCATTTTTACTTTCAATTCTTGGTGGTTTGTTAAGAAGAACCTGATCCATGAGGCAACGGCTTTTCTAGATGTTTTGAAGCCAAATCTTCCAGAACATAGTTCCTTCAAACAAAGGTTGGTGCCATCTAGCTTCCATTTGGATAGTTGCTGCTCTTTTCAGCCACTGTGACACTTTTATTTTATATAGGTCCTTAAAATCAATCTGTTTAACTTTTTCAAATGTTGCTGAAGCTATTGAACAGTTGGGTGTGCTTGAGATATGTGAATATAAATTTGAATGAATATAATCATTGGTTGACAGGTTTGGGTCTGCTTTTACAAAGTCCGCATACATTGATTAGTGTACATCATATCAAACCAACTGCTCAAATAAACACCTAGTTTTAGTAATTGTGCATGACTTCATCTGATAGGATAATTCTACATGTTTAAGAATTTATATAGGGTTGGAACAGGATGGGGCTTATGGTCTTTTAACTCCAAATATTCTGCATGCACAAGTGTGTCAATTACAAGTGTATTTGCCGTTTGCCTTCTTTGGTTGAAACCGTATGAGACTCTTAATTTTTGAAACATGATTTCCTACTTTTTTTTTTTTTTTTTGAAGAGAGCCTTGTTAAGTTCAGTGAACTTTGATTACGTTAGGTAGTCATGCAAAAATGCAATACAGTTAAAAACTAATTCCATTTTCTAGAGATAAATTCAATAATATGTCAATAATATGTCGAACATATTAGAGATAATATGTCGGGTAACTTGTAATTACAAGTGTTCTAATCCTTTCATTATTTTTGCTAAACCCTTTTTTCAGAGTCTTTCAGCAGTGAGTACTTTTGGCTCGTCTTTTGCACATCATTTTGATAAAAAGGGATGAAGAACGGTTGATTTAGGTACTTATCTTGTAGTTTTCTATTCAAAATTATAATCCTCATTTAGTGGCAAAGGTAAATAGTTTGATGATAGATTGCATGATTAATTCCGTACTGTTATTTTTTTATTTGATAACATATATTCTTTGATGATGAAGGGTACTTACACACTTTACGCTAACAACTTTCGATAAATATATTATGACAAACTAATTGTGGTATTCTGCCCAAAGAATTTGCTGGTATATATTATGTTAGAAACATTATGTCTCTAATTGGATTGTTTACAAGAACTTTCTATTTTATTTTATATTATATTTTCTTCATAATGTGGAACTTCAAACGTTTTCCTTCATTTACACTAGGTTTGTTATATTTCTTTGTAGATTAATCATACTTTTTCATTATTTACAAAATTTGTAGTTTTTTAGGATTGTCTAATAATGCAAGTTTTCTATACCGGTTGATGTGCTTTTTGCATTGTAGCAATGAACTTTCTAAAGATTGATGATGGAAGATACTTGCTATGTTTATATATTTTATAGAGCGAGGTAAACGTATTGATATTTTTTTATTGATCTATTTTGTGTTCTTTGAGGCATTATTTTTGCAATGCATATTATAAGAAACTTTTTGTTAATAGTCAATTACTACTAAAAGTAATATCATAGCATAAAATTTCCTGTATTTTTTTTATTATAAGTTTTTACCCTCCTCCTCCTCCTCATCCTCCTCCACTCCTTCTTTCCTCCTTTTCTCCACTCTTCCACACCTCCACTCGTCCACCTCTCCTCCTCCCTCCACTCTTCCTCTACTCCTATCTTCCTTCTCTGCTCCATTGCTCCTCCTCTTCTCCTCTTTTCCTTTCTTCTTCTCCTCCACTCTTCCTCCTCTCCTCCACCTCTCTTCCTCCTTCCATTCTTCCTCCCCTCCTCTCTTCCTCCTTTCCACCACTCTTCCTTTCCTCCTTTCTCCCTTCTCCACTCTTCCTCATCTCTCCCTCTCCTCCGCTCTTCCACTCTTCCTCCTTTCTTCCTTTCATCCTCTCTACCACCTCTCTTCCTTCCTCCACTTTTCCTCTCCTCCTTTCCTTTTCCTCTTCTCCTCCTCGCTTCCTCTTCCTCGTCCTCCACCTCCCGTCCTCCTCTCTTACTACTACACACTTTTTCCTCATAGATATACTATTTGCATGTTATATTTTTAAATTTTATATTATTTTTTGTTGTATGTGATTAGACTTTTAGCATTTCTTTCTCAATCCTTACGGGTTTTCAATTTTAAGTTACAAACCTTGAGATTTGTTGCAGAGGACTTAGGCATGTACAGCTTTGATTGGATAGACTTAGTGGCTAGCCTTCAGCTTTGATACAAAGGAGGCAGATGCTCTGTAGGTCTATAGATGACATTTTGCACCTATTATTATTATTTGTATAAAATACTCTTTATAGGTCTTAGTCCTTTATTCAGGAATAATTTTTATTTTGATACAAAGCTGAAGGGATGAAGAAAGGTTGATTTAGGTACTGATATTGTCATTTTCTATTCGAAATTATACTCATTTAGACGGCAAAGGTAAATAGTTTGATGGCAGATTACATGATTAATTTTGTACTATTACTTTTTTGCCTAATGACATATATCCTTCGATGATGAAGGGTAGTGGGGTACATTGACAATTTTGAATCACTATATTCTGACAAGCTAACTGCGGTATTCTACCCAAGGAATCAACATGTATGTTTTGTTGGAATCATTATGTCTTGATAATGTGGAACTTCAAATGTTTTCCCTTCATTAACTAGATTTGTTATATTTCTTTGTAGGTTAATCATACTTTCCATTATTTGTAAACTTTGTTGTTCTCTAGGATTGTCTAATAATGTAGGTTTTCCATGCCGGTTAATGTGCTGAACTTTGTAAAGATTGATGACATAAGATACTTGCTTTGTTTATGTATTGTATAGAGCGAGGTAAACGTATTCATGTTTTTTTACTGATCTATTTTGTGTTCTTTGAGGCATTATTTTTCCAATGCATATTAAGAGAAACTTTTTTTTAACAGTTAATTAGTGCTAAAAGTAATATCATAGCAAGAAATATCCTATATTTTTTTTATTACAAGTTTTTTGCCCTACTCTTCTCCACTCTTCTACTCATCCACTCTTCCTACTCTCCTTCACCTCTCTTCCTCCCTCCACTCTTCTCCTCCTTTCTTTCTCCTTTCCTCCACTATTCCTCATCTCTTCCTTTCCACCTCTTCTCGTCTCTTCCTTTTGCTCATCTTCCACACTTGTCCTCTCCTCCATCTCTCTTCCTCCCCTCCTCCACTCTTCCTCATCTCCTCAATTCCTCCTCTTCTCATCTCTTCATTCTCTCCTTCACTCTTCCTCCTCTCTTCCTTCCCCTCCTCTCCTCCCCTCTTCCTCTTTTCTCCTTCTGTCCACTCTTTCATCTCTCCCTCTCCTCCACTCTTCTTCCTCTCTTTATTTCCTCTTATCTTACTCTTCCTCCTCTCCTCCACCTCTCTTCCATCCTCAACTCTTCCTCCTATTCTTTTCTTTTCTCCTCCTCGCTTCCTCTTCCTCAGCCTCCTCCTCCCCTTCTTCTCTCTTACTACTACTATACATTTCTTCATCCTCGATATACTATTTTTATGTTATATTTTTAAATATTAAATTATATTTGGTTGGATTATTAGACTTTTATTATTTCTTTCTCAATCCTTCCAGTTTTTAAATTTTAATTTTCAAACCTTGAGATTTGTTGCGAAGCCCTTAGGCATGTACAAATTTGACTGGATAGACTTAGTGGCTAGCCTTCAGCTTTGATACAAAAGAGGCAGACACTCTCTAGGTCTATATATGACATTTTGTACTCATTATTTTTATTTTTTATTTTGTATAAAATACTCTTTATAGATCTTAGACCTTCATTTAGGAATACCTTCCAAAGGGATGAAGAAATGTTGATTTAGGTACTGATATTGTCATTTCCTATTCGAAATTATACTCCTCATTTAGACAGCAAAAGTAAATAGTTTGATGGCAGATTACAGGATTAATTCCATCCTATTACTTTTTTATTTGATGATATATATTCTTCGATGATGAAGGGAGTTACACACTTTACATTGACAACTTTCAATGACTATATTATGACAATCTAACTGCGGTATTCTGCCCAAGGAAGCAACATGTATTTTATGTTAGAAGCATTATGTCTCTTATTGGATTGTTTTCATGAACTTTCTATTTTATTTTACATTATATTGTCTTCATAATGTGGAACTTCAAATATTTTCCTTCATTAACTCTAGGTTTGTTATATTTCTTTCTAGATTAATCATAATTTTCCATTATTTTCAAAATTTGTAGTTCTGTAGGATTGTCCAATAATGCATGTTTTCCATGTGGTGGATGTACTTTTAGCATTGTAGCAACGAACTATGTAAAGATTGATGATAAAAGATACTTGCTATGTTTATGTATTTTATAGAGCGAGGTAAACATATTCATGTTTTTTATTGATCTATTTTGTGTTCTTTGAGGTATTATTTTTGCAATGCATATTGTGAGAAATTGTTTTTTAACAATCAATTACTGCTAAAAGTAATATCATAGCAGAAAATTTTCAATAATTTTTTTATTACAAGTTTTTTCCCTCCTCCTCCTCTCTTCCTTTCCTCCTTTCCTCCACTCTTCCACTCCTCCATCGCTCTTCCTCATTCCACTCTTCCTCCACGCCTCTAGTGTTCCTCCTCTCCTCCTTTCCTCATCTTCTTATCTCTTCCTTCTCTCATCCACTCTTCCTCCTCTCTTCCTTTCCTCTTCTTCTCCTCTCTTCCACCTCTCCTCATTTCCTCATCTCTCCCTCTCTCCACTCATCCTCTCTTCCTTCCTCCTTTCCTCCACTCTTCGTCCTCATCTCCACCTCTCCCTCCTCTCTTCCTTTCCTCATCTCCACCTCTCCTCCTCCTCTCTTCCTTCCTCCATTATTCCTCTTCCCCTCTCCTCTTCCTCTTCTCCTCTTCTCCTCCTCGCTTCCTCATCCTCATCCTCCTCCTCATCTCATACTCTCTTACTACTAGACATTTCATCCTCTTAGATATACTATTTGTATGTTATATTTTTAAATATTATATTATTTTTGGTTAGATGTTATTAGACTTTTAGTATTTTTTTGTCAATCCTTACAAGTTTTAGATTTTAATTTCCAAAACTTGAGATTTTTTTAAGAGACCTTAGGCATGTTACAACTTTGATTGGATAGACTTAGTGGCTAGCCTTCACCTTTGAGACAAAGGAGGCATACACTCTTTACGTCTATAGATGACATTTTGTACTCATTATTATTATATTTTTTTTTGTATAAAATACTCTTTATAGGTGTCCTTTATTTAGGAATACTTTCATTTTGATGCAAAGATGAAGGTTGATTTAAGTACTGATATTATCGTTTCCTATTCGAAATTATACTCATTTAGACAGCAAAGGTAAATAGTTTGATGGGAGATTATAGGATTAATTCCGTACTATTACTTTTTTATCTGATGTTGAGGGGTAGTTACACACATTACATTGACTGCTTTCAATGATATATTATGACAAGCTAACAGTAGTATTCTGCCAAAGGAATCAACATGTATGTTATGTTAGAAGCATATCTTATTGGATTGTTTTCAAGAACTTTCTATTTTATTTTACATTATATTATCTTGATAATGAGGAACTTCAAATGTTTGCCTTCATTAACTTTAGGTTTTTTTTTTCTTTGTAGATTAATATACTTTTCCATTATTTGCAAAATCTATATTTCTGTAGGATTGTCTTATAATGCAGGTTTTTCATGCCAGTTGATGTGCTTTTAGCATTGTTGTAACGAGCTTTTAAAAGATTGATGACAAAAGATACTTGCTATTTTTATGTATTTTATAGAGTGAGTTAAACATATTCATTTTTATTTATTTATCTATTTTGTGTTCTTTGAGGCATTATTTTTGCTATGCATATTATGAGAAACTTTTTTTAACAGTCAATTACTGCTAAAAGTAATATCATAGCAGAAAATTTTCTATATATATTTTTTACAAATTTTTTCCCTCCCCTTCCTCTCCTCCACTCCTCCTTTCCTCCTCTTCTCCACTCTTCCACTCCTCCACTCTTCCTCCGCTCCTGCACCTCACTTCCTCCCTCCACTCTTCTCCTCCTCTCTTCCTCCACTCTTCCTCCTCTCTTCCTTTTCTTCTCCACTCTTCCTCCCCTCCTCCATGCTTCCACTTTTCCTCCTCGCCTCCTTTCCCCCTCTTCTCTCCTCTCTTCCTCCTCTCCTCCACTCTTCCTTTCCTCATCTTCTCCTCTCTTCCTCTCCTCCACTCTTCCGCATCTCCTCCTCTTTCTCCTCTCCTCCAACTCTCTTTCTCCTTCCACTCTTCCTCTCCTCCTCTCCTCCACTCTTCCTCCTCTCTCCCTCTCTCCACTCTTCCTCATCTTTCCCTCTCCTCCACTCTTCTTCCTCTGTTCCACTCTTCGTCCAAAAAAGCAATACAATTAAAAACTAATTCGGGTAACTTGTGATTACAAGTGTTCTAATCCTTTCATTATTTTTGTTACACCCTTTTTTAGAGTCTTTCAGCAGTGAGTACTCTTGGCTCATCTTTTGCACATCATTTTGATGCAAAGATGACGGGATGAAGAATGATTGATTTCAGAACTTATATTGTCGTTTTCTATTTGAAATTATATCCTCATTTAGCGGCAATGGTAAATAGTTTGATGGTAGATTACAGGATTAATTTCGTACTATTTTTTTTATTTGATATCATATATTCTTCGATGATGAAGGGTAGTTACACTCTTTATGTT
Source organism: Pterocarya stenoptera (assembly GCA_003123785.1). Classification (NCBI taxonomy): domain Eukaryota; kingdom Viridiplantae; phylum Streptophyta; class Magnoliopsida; order Fagales; family Juglandaceae; genus Pterocarya; species Pterocarya stenoptera. The sequence goes on from QEOT01124105.1 coordinate 75,421, forward strand.
AACAACTTTTGATAAATATATTATGACAAGCTAACTGTGGTATTCTGTGCAAAGAATCTGCAGGTATATTATGTTAGAAGCATTATGTCTTTTATTGGATTGTTTTCTGGAACTTTCTATTTTATTTTACATTATATTGTATTGATAATGTTATATTTCTTTGTAGATTAATCATATTTTTCCCTTATTTGTAGTTCTCTAGAATTGTCTAATAATGCAGGTTTTCCATGCTAGTTGATATGCTTTTAGCATTGTAGCAAATAACTTGGTAAAGATTGATGATGGAAGATACTAGCTATGCTTATGTATGTGATCTAGTTTGTTTTCTTTGAGTCATTATTTTTGCAATGCATATTATGAAAAAAAAATTTTATCGGTCAACTACTAAATGTACCATCATAGTAGAAAATTTCCTATACTTTTTTTTATTACAAGTTTTTTCCCTCCTCCTCTTCTCTACTCTTCCACTCCACCACTCTTGCTCCTTTCCTCCACCTTTCTTCCTCCCCTCCTCCACTCTTCCACCACACGTCCACTCTTCCACCTCTCCTCCTATTCTCCTTTTCTCCTCTCTTACTTCTCTCCTCCACTCTTCCTTTCATCCTTTTCTCGTCTCTTCCTCTCCTCTCGTCCTTTCCTCCTCTCTCTCTCTCCACTCTTCCTCATCTTCCTCCTCTCCTCCACCTCTCTTCCTTCCTCCACCCTTCCTTGCCTCCTCTCTTCCTCCTCTTCCTCATCCTCCTCTTTCTCTCCTCCTCTCTTACTATATTGTCTTCAACAGTCAATTACTGCTAAAAGTAATATAATAGCAGAAAATTTCTTATATTTTTTTTATTACAAGTTTTTTCCCTCCTACTCCTCCACTCTCCCTTTCCTCCTCCTCTCCACTCTTCCACTCTTCCTTCTCTCTCCCACCTCTCTTCCTCCCTCCACTCTTCCCTGCTCTCTTCCTTTTCTCCTATTTCCCTCCTCTCCTCCACTCTTCCTTTCCCTCATCTTCTCCTTTCTTCCTTTCCTCCATCTCTCTTCCTCCCCTCCTACACTTTTCCTCCACACCTCCACTCTTCCTCCTCTCCTCCACCTCTCTTCCTCCTTCCACTCTTCCTTCCCTCCTCTCATCCACTCTTCCCTTCTCATCCTTTCCTCTTCTCTCCCTCTCTCCACTCTTCCTCATCTCTCCCTCTCTCCACTCTTCCTCATCTCTCCCTCTCCTTCACTCTTCCTACTTTCTTTCACTCTTCCTCCTCTCTTCCTTTCCTTCTCTCCTCCTCTTCCACCTCTCCTTTTTCTCTTCTCCTCCTTGCTTCCTCTTTCTCATTCTCCTCCACCTTTACTCCTCATTTCTTATACTACAACACATTTCTTCCTCCTAAATATACTATTTGTATATTATATTATTTTTGGTTGGATGTGATTAGAATTTTAGCATTTCTTTCTCAATCTTTATGGGTTTTAAATTTTAATTTCCAAACCTTGAGATTTGTTACAGAGTACTTAGGCATGTACAACTTTGATTGGATAGACTGAGTGACTAGCCTTCAGCTTTGATACAAAGGAGGCAAATGCTCTCTAGGTCTATACAATGACAGTTTGTACTCATTATTTTTTTTTGTATAAAATACTCTTTATAGGTCTTATATTCAGGAATACCTTCCATTTCCTTTCCTTCACTCTTCCTCCTCTTTTCCACTCTTCATCGTCTTGTGACTTTACCTCCGTGTACTCTTTCTCCTTTTTCCCCCTCATCCACAAGTTTTTTCTCTCCCCCTCTCTTCCCCCTCTCTTCCTTTCCTCCACTCTTTATCTCTTCCTCCTCTCCTCCTCTCCAACTCTCTTCCACTCTACCTCTCCTCCTCCCCTACTTGCTTCCTTCTCATTGTCCTTCTCCTTCTCTCATTCTCTCTTACTACTACACAATTCTTCCTCCTAGATATACTATTTGTATGTTTTATTTTTAAATATTATGTTATTTTCAAACCTTGACATTTGTTTTTTTTTTGGGGAGGGGGGGGGGGAGGCATGACCTTGATTGGGATAGACTTAGTGCCTTCAGGTTTGATCCATGGCAAACACTCTCTACGTCAATAGATGAGATTTTGTACTCATTATTTTGTTTGTATAAAATACTCTTTGTATGTCTTAGATTCAGGAATACCTTTCATTTTGATGCAAAGATGAAGGATGATGAAATGTTGATTTGGGTACTTAGATTGTCATTTTCTATTTCAAATTATAATCCTCATTTAGACAGTAAAGATGTAGATTACATGATTAATTTCATACTATTAATTTTTTATCCGATGACATATTTTTCGATAATGTAGGGTAGTTACACACTTTACCATGAGCTTTCAATAAATATATTATGACAAGCTAACTGTGGTACTACCCAAAGAATCAGTGGGTATATTTTGTTAGAAGCTTTATATCTCTCATTTGATTGTTTTCAGGAACTTTCCATTTTATTTTACGTCTTAATAATTTGGAACTTCAATCATTTTCCTTCATTAAGTAGAGGTTTTTTATATTTCTTTGTAGATTAATNATAAAGATGTAGATTACATGATTAATTTCATACTATTAATTTTTTATCCGATGACATATTTTTCGATAATGTAGGGTAGTTACACACTTTACCATGAGCTTTCAATAAATATATTATGACAAGCTAACTGTGGTACTACCCAAAGAATCAGTGGGTATATTTTGTTAGAAGCTTTATATCTCTTATTAGATTGTTTTCAGGAACTTTCCATTTTATTTTACGTCTTAATAATTTGGAACTTCAATCATTTTCCTTCATTAAGTAGAGGTTTTTTATATTTCTTTGTAGATTAATNTTTGTTTGTATAAAATACTCTTTCTATGTCTTAGATTCAGGAATACCTTTCATTTTGATGCAAAGATGAAGGATGATGAAATGTTGATTTAGGTACTTATATTATCGTTTTATCATGCAGATTACATGATTAATTTCATACTATTAATTTTTTATCCGATGACATATTTTTCGATGAGGTAGGGTAGTTACACACTTTACCATGAACTTTCAATAAATATATTATGATAAGCTAACTGCGGTATTCTACTCAAAGAATCAGCATGTATATTTTGTTAAAAGCTTTATATCTCTTATTGGATTGTTTTCAGGAACTTTCCATTTTATTTTACGTCTTAATAATTTGGAAGTTCAATCGTTTTCCTTCATTAAGTAGAGGTTTGTTATTTTCTTTGTAGATTAATCATATTTTTCTATTAGTTGCAAAATTTGAATCTCTAGGATTGTCTAATAATTCAGGATTTTCGAGCTTAGTTGATGCAGTTTTAAGCATTTTAGCAACAAACTTTGTAAGGATTGATTACGAAAGATACTTTCTATATTTATGTATTTTATAGCGCCAGGTGTATTTAGCTCATTGTATTGATATCTATTTTGTGTTCTTTGAGGCATTATTTTTGCATTACATATTATGAGGAACTTTTTTTTTAACACTCAATTACTGCTAAAAGTTTTTTCCCTCCTTCTATTTGAGGCATTATTTTTGCATTACTATTATGAGGGCTTAGCCTAAGGCATCCCAACCTCTCTTCCTGTGGAATAGAGGCTCGTTCACTCCGCGACCTAAGAAGTGTGTCTATACAAGAAGGGAAATGTTCAGCTGACAGAGTTCGCACTTGCTCGAGCGTGCAATTGGCATCAACTGTTTCCCTATTGAGGTCCAACACTTCAGAGCCGCCTGGTCTGGAGAGAGTACTTACACTAGTGCCCCCGAATCGCTTCGAAAATTCTTGAGCACGTGATTCCTTACTCTCCCCTAAAAGAAGCTGTGATTCCAGGCATCACCATGTCTCCTCAAACTTTTCAATCTACGAGGTCAATGAGAAGATTAGGAAAGCCAAACACCATGTTCCCACGAATTTGCGTTGCATCAGGCCCGCCAAGCCAACAAACGAAAAGGCAAAAAAAATATACTGAGGAAAAAAAGAACGAATGGCGAAGGAAAAAAGAAAGAAAGATAATTTTATTAATAATTCAAAATGTATATATAAAGCACAAGCAAATAGCCGCAAGGGCATCCAAAGATACTCGGTCAGAGTTCTTTACAAGAAAAGAAAATAAAGTGTCTAACTTTACAAATAGAGCCTCATGAACAAAAACTAAGGTACGAGAGCATTAAGGATTCTGCTCGGGACCTGGGTTAGGACCTTCAAAATCGGAAGAGAAGGTGTCAATAATGATGTCTCGACCCAAGGTGCAACCATAATCGAGCGCGTCAGGGTCTGGAGGGAGGTCACGGGTGTTAAGGGCTCCTAAGTCTGCCCGAGGGTTCTCTAGGATGTGGTCCCGCATCCTTTTGAGGCTTTCAATGTATCTGTACGACCAAGCTTGGTAGTGGACGAACACAACCGACCTCAATTGCCCTGCTAAGTGGGGAAAAACCTCATGAACTTGAGATAGGCCGCTCTATAGATCTTAAATGACCACTACCTGGGCGTCTAGCCTCTTGTCAACTCCCTTTAAATCGTCGGATGCTTGGTCCTCCTCTTCTCTTGGTCAGCAGCGGTTTGGGCAACTGCCAACAAGTCTTCCTGTCCTTTCAAAGATGCAAAAAGGGACTGGTAGTCTTTATCCAACTGCTCAAGCCACTAGGCCTCAGACTCTCAACTGCCCCTTAAGTCAGGATTCTCTCACTGCAACTAGCTCAGTGATTCCTCAAGAGTCGTTACCTCCACAGTCAATTCATCAACTAACCCCTCGCTCGAGCTCCTTCTCGTCGACTTAGTAAGGACTTCGAACTCAAATTGCCCGTTCGCCCTCGGCTCTTTTTGTGAGCAAGCTGGGCTTTCACTAGTTCCACTTGCAGCCATTCCTTTTCCTCCCTCTCACAGGGCTCGGCGCACCTATGAGTGAAGGGCCTAGTTCTCTCATTCAACAGCTTCCTGGTCAGCTACAATGAAGGCACCGAGCAAAGATGCACCCTGCTGGCAATAAAAGCAAAAATGGGAATAGTGAGCATAAACAATAGAAAAGAACAAACCAATGCGAGAGACTTTAGAGAAGAAGCTCGTTAAGGATTTGGTCACTCGTTTGAGAGAAGAGAGGAATGGCCTCCATAGGGCTCACTTCGAGGGATGGCCGGTTAGTTGCCCCCACATCTCCAATGACGCCCATGACCCTCCCTCGGCAGGGCTGATGAAGGGGCGGGGAGAGAAGGTGGCCCTCGGTGGAAGAAGGAAGTTCTCTACTGGGACTTTGCCCTCTCTCACTGGAGCTCCAAGAACTATCTCCCTTGCTCCTCGCCTCCACGATCGCCTCAATTTCTGCAACTGGCGAACCAGTGACATGTGTGGGAGAGAGAGCAGCGACCGTTTTGTGGAGGCAGGAGTATGGCCTTCTGGTGGTGGCTGGGTGCGGAAGGGCTCAGAGGAAGACAACCCATCCATACTTGGAGTGGAACCCCCTGAGTGATCCTCAATAGCACCCTAAAAAACTTGACCCTCGATGGCAGACTGTCCAGTAGATAGGGAGGAGAAGATCATCGCCATGTTGACCGATGGGAAGCTAGTTCCAAAAGTGCCCCCATAGAAGTGCGTTGAGCTTGTCCCACGTGACAACCTACACGTGCCTGTTGGCACGGTTGGAGTAGGTGGTTAAACTGGCAGTGAAAGGAGGAGCGGCCAGTGCCTCCTTGGCTATGGACTCAAATGACGGATGGATGGGGTCGATTGTGGGGGAGGCACAAATGGTGGAGGACGTCCAATCAGTGCAGAGTAGGGGTGGGGAAAATTTCTGATTTTCTGACTCCAGCATAGTGGTTTACATTTTCTGAAGAACTCCGAAAGGTGGCTAGCAGCGGCCTCAGTTGATGCAGACGGTGGGAAACTACGGGAGGTGATGAACTTCATGAAGCATAGGGTGGACTATGGAGACAAAGGGAACTGGGGAACTATTGTGTGAGAAAGTGAGGGGGAAAGAAGGGGGTCCCCCTTCTCAATGAAACGACATCCTTCTGCTAGAGGTGAAATGACGTCGTTTAGTTTCCCCTATGTTTTGGATCCGCTTGAGAGAAACGATGGCATTCCTTTTAAAGTGGAACAATGTCGTTTTGAAGTATTTTTAAAAAAAATAAAAATAAAAAAATATCGAAGTTTGGAGTTCGGAACCCACATTGGGTTCCGACTCCGTCTCCAAACTACCCTTCATCATCGAAGAATATTTGTCATTAGATAAAAAAAGTAATAGTACATTATTAATTGTATAATCTGCCATCAAACTATTTACTTTTGCCATCTAAATGAGGAGTATAATTTTGAATAGGAAACAACAGGATCAATCAATACCTAAATCAACATTTCTTCATCCCTTCATCTTTGCATCAAAATGAAAGGTATTCTTGAATAAAGGACTAAGACCTATAATTAAAGAGTATTTCATACAAAAAAAAAAAATAATGTGTACAAAATGACATCTATAGACCTAGATAGCGTTTGCCTCCTTTGTATCAAAGCTGAAATCTAGCCACTAAGTCTATCAAATCAAAGTTGTACATGCCTAAGGCCTCAACAAGTCTCATGGTTTGGAAATTAAAATTTAAAACCCATAAGGATTGAGAAAGAAATACTAAAAGTTTAATGACATCCAACTAAAAATAATATAATAGTTAAAAATATAACATACAAATAGTATATCTAGGAGGGAGAAATGTGTAGTAGTAGAGAGTAGGAGGGGTGGAGGAGGATAAGGAAGATGAAGTGAGGAGGAGAAGAGGAAGAGGAGATGAGAAAGAGAGGAGGAGAGGAAGAGTGGAGGAAGGAAGAGAGGTGGAGGGGAGGAGGAAGAGGAAGGAAGGAGGAAAGGAAGAGAAGAGAAAGAGTGGAAGAGTGGAGGAGAGGGAAAGATAAGAAAGAGTGGAGAGAGGGAGAGAGGAGGAAAGGAAGAGAGGAGGAAGAGTGGAGGAGAGGAGGAAGAGAGAAGGAAAGGAAGAGTGGAAGGAAAAAGAGAGGTAGAGGAAAGGTAGGAGAGTGGAGAAGAGGAAGAGAGGAGGAAGAGTAGAGGAGAGGAGGGGGAAAAGGAGGTGAGGACGAAGAGTGGAGGCGTGAAGGAGGAGGAAAGAAAGAGAGGAGGAAGAGAGGCGGAGAAGAGTGGAGGGAGGAGTGGAACAGTGGAGAAGAGGAGGAAAGAATGAGTGGAGGAGAGGAGGGGGAGGGAAAAAACTTGTAATAAAAAGAATATAGAAATCTTTTTGCTATGATATTACTTTTAGCAGTAATTGACTATTAAAAAAAAGTTTCTCATAATACGCATAGCAAAAATAATGCTTCAAAGAACACAAAATAGATCAATAAAAAAACATAAATATGTTTAACTCGCTATATAAAATACATAAACATAGCAAGTATCTTCCGTCATCATTCTTTAAAAAGTTTGTTGCTACAATGCTAAAAGCACATCAATCGGCATAGAAAACCTGCATTATATGACAATCCTACAAAACTACAGATTTTGCAAATAATGGAAAAGTATATTAATCTACTAAGAACTATAAAAAACCTAGAGTTAATGAAGGAAAACGTTTGAAGTTCCTCATGATCATGACAATATAATGTAAAATAAAACAGAAAGTTCTTGAAAACAATCCAATAAGATATGCTCCTAACATAACATACCTATTGATTCCTTTGGCAGAAAATACTGCAGTTAGCTTGCCATAATATTGTCATTGAAAGTAGTCAATGTAATGTGTGTAAGTACCCTTCAACATTAGATAAAAAAGTAATAGTACAGAATTAATATTGTAATCTGCCATCAAACTATTTACCTTTGCCATCTAATTGAAGAGTATAATTTTGAATAGGAAACGACAATATCAGTACCTAAATCAACATTTCTTCATCCCTTCATCTTTGCATCAAAATGAAAGTATTCCTAAATAAAGGACACCTATAAAGAGTATTTTATACAAAAATAATAATAATAATGACTACAAAATGTCATCTATAGACCTAAAGAGCCTATGCATCCTTTGTATCAAAGGTGAAGGCTAGCCACTAAGTCTATCCAATCAAAGTTGTAACATGCCTAAGGTCTCCTAAAAAAATCTCAAGGTTTGGAAATTAAAATTTAAAACCCGTAAGAATTGAGAAAGAAATACTAAAACTTTAATGACATCCAACCCAAAATTGATATAATATTATGAACAAATGTGTAGTAGTAATAGAGTACGAGATGAGGAAGAGGAAGCGCCAAGGAGAAGAGGAATAGTGTGGATGACGGAAGAGAGGTGGAGGAGAGGAGGAGATAAGGAAAGGAAGAGAGGAGGAAAAGTTGAAGAGAGGACGAAAAATGGAGGAAAGGGAGAGATGAGGATGAGTGGAGAAAGGGCTCTACGAGGAAAGGACGAGAGGTGGAAGAAGAGGAAAGGAAGAGAGGAGAAGATGAGGAGGAGAGGACGAACACTACAGGAGTGGAGGAAGAGTGGAATGAGGAAGAGAGATGGAGGAGAGGAATAGTGGAGAAGAGGAGGAAAGGAAGAGAGGTGGAAGATAGGAGAAGAGGAAGAAGAGTGGAGGAGAGGAGGAAGAGTGGAGGAGTGGAGAAGAGGAGGGAGGAGGGAAAAAAACTTGAAACAAAAAAAATATATATAGGAAATTTTCTACATGTATTACTTTTATTAGTAATTGATTGTTAAAAAAAAATATCTCATAATATGCATTGCAAAAATAATGCCTTAAAGAACATAAAATAGATCAATAAAAAAATATGAATATGCTTACCTCGCTCTATAAAATACATAAACACAGCAAGTATCTTCCATCATCAATCTTTACATAGTTCGTTGCTACAATGCTAAAAGCACATCAACCACATAGAAAACCTGCATTATTAGACAATCCTACGGAATTACAGAAAATTATGATTAATCTACAAAGAAATACAAATCTAGAATTAATGAAGGAAAATGTTTGAAGTTCAACATTATCAAGACAATATAATGTAAAATAAAATAGAAAGTTCGGAAAACAATCTAATAAGAGACATAATGCTTCTAACATAAAATACCTATTGATTCCTTGGGTAGAATACCACATTTAGATTGTCATAATATATAGTCATTGAAAGTTGTCAATGTAAAGTGTGTAACTACCCTTCATCATTGAAGAATATATGTCATCAAATAAAAAAATAATAGGACGGAATTAATCCTGTAATCTGTCATCAAACTATTTACTTTTGTCGTCTAAATGAGGAGTATAATTTCGAATAGGAAATGACAATATCTGTACCTAAATCATCATCCCTTTGACTATAAAGAGTATTTTATACAAAAAAATAATAATAATGAGTACAAAATGTCATCTATAAACCTAGAGAGCATCTGCCTCCTTTGTATCAAAGCTAAAGGTTAGCCACTAAGTCTATCCAGCTAAATTTGTACATGCCTAAGGCCTCCGCAACAAATCTCAAGGTTTGGAAATTAAAATTTAAAACCAGTAAGGTTTGAGAAAGAAATAATAAAAGTCTAATAATCCAACCAAATATAATTTAATATTGAAAAATATAACATAAAAATAGTATATCTAAGAGGAAGAAATGTATAGTAGTAAGAGAAAAGGGAGAGGAAGCGGAGGATGAGTAAGAGGAAGCAAGGAGGATAAGAGAAAAGAATAGGAGGAAGAGATGAGGAAGGAAGACAGGTGGAGGAGAGGAGGAAGAGAAGGAGAATAGGAAATGAAGAGAGGAGGAAGAGTGGAGGAGAGGAGGGGAAGGAAGAGTGGACGGAGGAAGAGGGGTGGAGGATAGGAAGAGAGCAGAAGAGGAGGAAAGGAAGAGAGGAGGAAGAGTGAAGGAGAGAATGAGAGAAGGAAGAGATGAGAAGAGGAGGAATTGAGGAGAGGAGGAAGAATGGAGGCGTGGAGGAAGAGTGGAGGAGGGGAAGAAGAGAGATGGAAGAGAGGAAGAGTTAAGAAGAGGAGGAAAGGAAGAAAGGAGGAATAGTGGAGAAGAGGAGCAAGATAGGAGGAAGAGTGGAGGAGATGAGGAACAGAGGACGAGAAGAATGGAGGGAGGAAGAGAGGTGGTGGAGAGGAGGAAGAGTGGATGAGTGGAAGAGCGGAGAAGAGGAGGAGGAGGGTAAAAAACTAGTAATAAAGTTGTGACTGTTAAAAAAAAGTTTCTCGTAATATGCATTGGAAAAATAATGCCTCAAAGAACACAAAATAGATCAGTAAAAAAACATGAATATGTTTACCTCGCTCTATAAAATACATAAACAAAGCAAGTATCTTTACAAAGTTCAGCACATCAACTCTAGGATTTGTCATCAATCTTTACAAAGTTCATCACATCAACCGGCATGGAAAACCTGCACTATTAAACAATCCTAGAGAACTACAAAGTTTACAAATAATGGAAAAGTATGATTAACCTACAAAGAAATATAACAAATTGAGTTAATGAAGGAAAACGTTTGAAGTTCCACATTATCAAGACAATAGAAAGTTCCTGAAATTGTAATTCAATAAGAGACATAATGATTCTAACATAATATACATGTTGATTCCTTGGGCGGAATACCGCAGTTAGCTTGTCATAATATAGTGATTCAAAATTGTCAATGTAAAAGTGGGTAACTTCCCTTCATTATCAAAGGATATATGTCATCAAGTAAAAAATTAATTGTACAAAATTAATCATGTTATCTGCCATCAAACTATTTACCTTTGTCGTCTAAATGAGTATAATTTCGAATAAGAAACGACAATATCAGTACCTACTAAATCAGCCTTTCTTCATCCCTTCAGCTTTGTATCAAAATGAAAATTATTCCTAAATAAAGGACTAAGACCTATAAAGAGTATTTTATACAAAAAATAATAATAAGTGCAAAATGTCATCTATAGACCTATAGAGCGTCTGCCTCCTTTGTATCAAAACTGAAGGCTAGCCACTAAGTCTATCCAATCAAAGTTGTATATGTCTAAGTCCTCTGCAACAAATCTCAAGGTTTGAAAATTAAAATTGAAAACCCGTAAAAATTGAGAAAGAAATGCTAAAAGTCTAATCACATCCAATAAAAAATAATATAAAATTTAAAAAGATAACACGCAAATAGTATCTATGAGGAAAAAAAGTGTAGTAGTAAGAGAGGAGGAGGGGACGTGGAGGATGGGGAAGATTAAGTGAGGAGGAGAAGAGGAAGAGGAAAGGAGGAGAGGAAAAGTGGAGGAAGGAAGATAGGTGGTGGAGAGGATGAAAGGAAGAGAGGAGGAAGAGTGGAGGAGAGGGAGGAGAGGAAAGGATGAGAGAGGAGGAAGAGTGGAGGAGAGGAGAAAGAGAGGAGGGGAGGAAGAATGGAAGGAGGAAGAGAGGTGGAGGAGAGGAGGAAGAGTGCATGAGAAGAGGAAAGGAAGAGAGGAGGAAGAGTGAAGAGAGGAAAGGAAGAGAGGAGAAGAGGAGGAACAGTGGAGCAAAGAAGGAAGATAAGAGAAGAGTGGAGGGAGGAGGAGAGATGAAAGAGTGGAGGAGTGGAAGAGTGGAGGAAAGGAGGAGTGGAGGAGGAGGATGTGGGAAAAAACTTGTGATAAAAAAAAATACTGGAAATTTTCTGCTATAATATTACTTTTATTAGTAATTGACTATTAACAAAAAGTTTATCATAATATGTATTGCAAAAATAATGCCTCAAAGAGCACAAAGTAGATCAATAAAAAAATATCAATACGTTTACATCGCTCTATAAAATACATAAACATAGCAAGTATCTTCCGTCATCAATCTTTACAAAGTTCGTTGCAACAATGCAAAGAACACATCAACCGGTATGAAAATTTTGCATTATTAGACAATCCTAGAGAACTACAAATTTTTCAAATAATGGAAAAATATGATTAATCTACAAAGAAATATAAGAAACCTAGTGTTAATGAAGGAAAACGTTTGAAGTTCCACGTTATGAAGACAATATAATGTAAAATAAAAGAGAAAGTTCTTGTAAGCAATCCAATCAGAGACATAATGCTTCTAACATAATATACCTGCAGATTCTTTGGGCAGAATACCACAGTTAGTTTGTCATAATATATTTATCGAAAGTTGTTAGCGTAATATGTGTAAGTACCCTTCATCATCGAAGAATATATATTATCAGATAAAAAAATAATAGTACAGAATTAATCATGTAATCTACTATCAAACTATTTACCTTTTTCGCTAAATGAGGATTATAATTTTGAATAGACTACCTAAATCAACCGTTTTTCATCCCTTTTATCAAAATGATGTGCAAAAGATGAGCCAGAAGTACTCACTGCTGAAAGACTCTAAAAAAAGGGTTTAGCAAAAATAATGAAAGGATTAGAACACTTGTAATTATAAGTTACCCCACAAATTATCTGTAACATGTTTGACATATACATGAATTTATCTCTAGAAAATGGAATTAGTTTTTAACTATATTGCTTTTTTGCGTGACGACCTAATGTAAACAAAGTTCACCGAACTTAATGAGCTCTCTTAAAAAAAAAAGTAGGTAATCATCTTTCAAAAATTAAGAGTCTCATATGGTTTCAACCAGAGAGGGCAAACGGCAAATATACTTGTAATTGACACTTGTGCATGCAGAATATTTGGAGTTAAAAGACCATAAGCCCCCATCCTGTTCCAACCATATATAAACTCTTAAGCATGTAGAATTATCCTATCAGATGAAGTCATGCACAATTACTAAAACTAGGTGTTTATTTGAGCAGTTGGTTTGATATGATGTACACTAATCAATGTATGCGGACTTTGTAAAAGTAGACCCAAACCTGTCAACCAATGATTATATTCATTCAAATTTATATTCACATATCTCAAGCACACCCAACTGTTCAATAGCGTCAGCTACATTTGAAAAAGTTAAACAGATTGATTTTAAGGACCTATATAAAATAAAGAATTAATCTTTGCATCAGCCTACACACCACACACCATAACTTTTTTTATTTATTTTTATTTGTTTCTCTTATTAAATGTGTATTATATGGATGATGAATAAAAATATATAAATGTTTCAAGAAGAGTAAAATAAAAAAAAATTGAAAAAAAAATAAAAAAATAAATAAAAAACATATTGGTGTGTGGTGTGTAGGCTTATGCATAGCAATGCTCTAAAATAAAAGTGTCACAGTGGCTGAAAAGAGCAGCAACTATCCAAATGGAAGCTAGATGGCACCAACCTTTGTTTGAAGGAAACAATGTTCAAGAAGATTTGGCTTCAAAACATCTAGAAAAGCCGTTGCCTCACGGATCAGGTTCTTCTGAACAAACCACAAAGAATTGAAAGTAAAAATGAAAATCAATTAACCCCTACGAAGCCTGTCACATGTCCTTATTATTACATTAATATACCAACTCAAAATTCATTAGAGACAACAAACCTGAAGAAAGAGATCTGAAGAAAGAGGAGCAATCCTTTTTTTCTTTTCTTTTTTTAACAGGAACAATCTTATGTAGCAACATTCAATTCCAGCAACAGAAAGATCCAGATACAGAATGAATGTCAAACTGGACAATAGAGACAGTGAGGAGAGTTAAGTCCATTATACCCAGTGCTTACAGAGATCCTGAATGGCCCGAAATCAAATGGAGAAACCTTGACATGGATGAAGAACATTGAAGCTATGAAATATTAGCAGCCAACGAAATGTGTTTGATTGAAAAAAAAAATTGAAAGGTAAGATGTGTTTGATGGGAGAATCAACAAGTAAAACCTGGAATTTGGCAACTGTGTCCAGTGTTCGGAGGATTCCTTGGGAGGACTCGACGGCAAATTCTGCAGCTTCTTTGTACTTTGTTTGGGAAAATAAGTCTTAGAAACGTTGGACAAGCCAACGCTATCCTACAACCTTCACTACTAGAGAAGAAAGTGGTGGAGAAAGGAGCATCTTGGTGGTTAAGAGTTCTCGTTAAAACAGAGGAGTAATCTGACCCACCAATCACAGAAAAAGGGAGAAAAATTAAGAACCAAGTAAAGGTTAACGACACTCTCATTCTGGATCAGGCGAACCACCAGGTACGAGAATGGCAATGTTGTTTCCATTTAGTAAAATCAGATCAACCTTTGTTATCCGTCTCCCTTCAGTAGAGATCTCATACTCCGTGACGTCTTCGAGGACCATATTGACGTAGACGTCGAAGCCCCTGAGAGTACCAACGAGCTCCTTGTCCCCCTTCATTATCCCCCATATCTTCGACCCAATGCACCTATCAATTAGTTCTGACGAGAGCAGCCGCGAAGGATTGTTAGCAGCCATTGAGCATTAGAAAGTTGCAGTGCGTGAAGCGACTAAGGAAGGCATTATATCTTCTTGTGTTCTTTCATCGCTAGAACATTATAACGGCTATTTTTTGGATTTTTTTTAAAATTCAAATTAAAATCACGGTAACTAGCTTTATTATTCAGCCTCCGAAGAGTTAATGGGTCATTCGGGTGAAATAAGAATGAAAACGTTAGCGATAGACAATTGGAGTATCAGCTTTTGTCTTGAGAATTTATTTTCCCTCTTTTATCTCTTAAAAACAAGTATAAATCATCAGCAACATTATATTCACACCTTTTACAATTAATTTTGCAATCATTTAACGACAGGAACGCCAAATTATTTAAATTATTTTTTTCTTATTAGATGTTTTTCACAAAATATAAATTTCTATTTTTTTTCGATTGTAATTTTTCATTGATGAATTCGAAGGAAACATAAATCTAGTTTATTGTAAATGCCTTAATATTAATTTATAGATATTTTTTTATTTGTTGCCAATTAATCATGTAGTTTCACTTGCTGTAACGTTGATAACATGAATGACAACCTTGACACTACGATGGTTTCGTGACATGGGTATGTGAAGTTCACTTAATAACTGGTTAAGTGTGCAAGGTATATGCTTGTAACCAATTATTATGACTTTATGGTATAAACTATAAAGAGACAAAAAGGCTATCGCATTAGTCGTTGAGTTCCTTTGGGATCTTCGGACTAATCTTTGTAACAAATAGTGGCAGAGAGTCATGCATGGCCTGACATTAAGGTGTCGTTTGGATAGTGAGTTGAAATGGAATGAAAGTTGAAAGTTGAGAATTTCATTTTTTAATATTATTATTATTTTGAGATTGAAAAAATTGAATTGTTATTCTATTTCAAGTGAGAATTTGAGAAAGTTGTAATAATAAGATAAAATAAAATTAAACACTTTTGTATCCAAATGTAAGTACTTACAAAAGGAAGCATGATTAGCTTTAGCCTTTCTTTTTTTAAGAGATTTGTTAATTGGGTTATTTACTTGCAAGTTAACTACTCGCGAACCCGAGGGTCGTGTAGTAAATAAGTTCCTCGGCTAGCTAGTGTATTTTGGACTCTATTACAGGGACCGATAGTGTATTTTGCCTTTTTATTAAAAAAAGAAAAGAAGAAAGACAAAATAGACTATCGGTCCGATAAGCATTTTCCATCTTTTTTATTAAGTTTTTTTTTTTTTTTTTCAATCGAGCAAAATGGAAGAACAAAAGCATTTGATAATGAAATGCATGCTGAATGTTGATCAGTTAAGAAGAGCAGATTCTTTAAAAACTTAATAAAGTGTTAGTTGAAGCTACATTCTCAAGAAGTTCAAAGCTACATCCAGAAACATCATTAATTTAGTCTTTGTGTGCAGAAAGTTCCAACTTTTAAACCATTGCAGCACTACTCTTAACATCTTTTAACAAATGTGACAACTCTACTGCCATTTAACTAAGATAAACTGAATCAACTCTTGGAAGAACTACAACGAACATACCTTGCTCAACAAAAATGATTGCTCCAAAATCTTTTGTGTCCTGACACTTGAGAAGTATTATAAACATTTGGAAATTTAGGAACTCATGGAACTAAGGTAAAAGCTTCAAATTCTTTTGTGTCCCTTTTCATCATTCCTTCTCTTATATATATATTTATATCTTTCATTCAGGTTTTAGAGTCAACCGATCATATTAATTCATGCAAACCGATCAGCTACTCCGATCCTTCATATAAAGAAACACTAGAGTTTTTGTGAAAGATGAAAGCTCGTTATACATGAAGAGATGCTTTTGTTATGAATTCTTTGCACAAAATTTGCTTAAGTAACCACGGCCAACTTCTGGAGCTGGTTTTGAATGTGGTATTTAACACATCTAAACACAAGCATAGAAGCTGAAGAAGACAATTAATTTTGATAGTTCTGATTACAATTCATCGGGCAAGTCTGGCAACCTGTATATCAGAATACTCAAACCTCCTGAGATGATCCCACTAGACACGGTGTTGTTAATCATTATCCAATACACCATTTTTTTCACTAATTTTTTTGTAAGTAAATCTTATCAGTTCAGATCAGAATCCCTCAAAAAATATTTAAAAAATAATAATATTTTTATTAGAGCTATAAAAGAATATTTTTTAAAAAAAGTTTTACTTAAAATCTTCCTAGGGATGATGCTTTTTGAGAACAAAAACGTTTTATCCAACCAGCCTGTGCAACCGCCGGGTAACCGCAACATTATTTAAATGAAATGGTGTGTTTTATTTTGACTTTGCAGCAGGAGGGAAGATGAAAATCGCTACACGGCATGCAGAATTTCATCTTTAATGAAACGGTGTGTTTCATTTAAAGTCAAAACACCGTTTTGGGTGTTTCTCCTCCTTACCACCTTCTCCTTCCATGCATCCCTTTCTCCCTTCTCCTTCGTTTGTTTTTTTCTTCCCTAAGCCTGTGCGTCCCCTTCTCCCAAACCCTAATACCATCGACATCCCTTCTCCTTCCCTAAGCCCAGCGGCCTTTGTTAATCCTAACCCTAAGACCCCTTTTTTTTTTTCACACTAAAACAAAACTAGCCTAGTTTTGATTTTGATTATTCATTCTTCATTTCCTTACCTCTAACATTCATAGCTTTACTCATTATCCATCTTAATCTGAAAAATTACTCATTATCCATTTCGATTTCCTTACCTCTAACCCTAGGTTTTTTGTAGATGGTCTTCAATGCTTGCAGACAACCTTTGGGCTAAAGGGTAGAACAACCCATGCGGCAAGGTTCTTGAAATTTTTTTATTTAGTATGTCTATAGATTTTATTTATAAGTTTTTATGTATGTTTGTAGATTTGGACTAATTTTGCAGCTTGTGGCATGTTTAGATCAAGTGTTCTGTTTACTATTGGAATTGGTTTTTGCAATTGCATTAAAAGAGATCATTCCCTTCGTTTTAAGAAGTATACCAATACTATGATAATTTTTGCAACAAGCACTGTTAGTTTTAATTTTGTGTTCAGTTGGATGTTTCTATTATATACTCTGTAAGGTTGTTTGTGGGTTGGAGCTTGCCAATTCTTTACTTGTAATTTTTTTTGGTTCGGTGTTTTTGTTTTGTTTTGTACTCTATACATTTACATGCTTATAAAAGAAGGTACTCTAAAGTATGGTGGTCTTGAAGAAGGTACTTGTTTATAAAAATTGCTAATGTTAGTCATCAACTTTTACAGTAGAGAAAACAAAATTCTTAATAGAGTTGTTAATGTTAGTTATCAACTTGCTTAAAAAAAGTTGCGAATAAACCTTGCTTAGTCAACTCTTAGTCATCACAGTTAATGAAGTCTTCGTGCTTATCACAATTTTTAATGTTAGTCCAAGACATAACATGTTTAGCAAGCATTTTTGTTGCTCACATCAATTAACAAAAATCATAACATTCATAGATAACTTTGATCCGACATGTAACTAGTCAAGTATGGAATAACTTTGATTCATAGATAACTTTGATAATAGACTTTAGAGCTTTACCATCCATACACTGCAACTAGGTCAGGAATAACGATGTAAAGGTATCTGTATCCTCACTAGAAATCAACCCTGCACCCAAAAGAATTTGCCTATGGTGATTTATACCAACAAATGGTGCAGAGGGCATCCCATATCTATTAGTCAAGTATGTGGTATCGAATGTGACCACATCTCCAAAATGTTTGTATTCTACCCCTACTACATACATCTACCCAAAAAAAATTCCATAACCTCTCATTATTATCTAAATCCATCAGTGCAAAAAAATCCATCATTCTTGTATTACATTCTACAAAAATACTCTCGAAGCGCTCCAATACCACCTTTTTCAAGTTGTAGGTGTAATGTCTTGTCATTGTAATTGTGACAATCTTTCTTCTAGAATGTGAGATGCTCGAATCCACCCACACAAATGTCAAGACACTCAAAACTCTTATTCATTAGGATGCCAACTAAGTCGTTTATATCTAATACTCTTTATACAAAATCACTCACTTCTCTATTACATCGAAAGAATCATGATTTATGTGGACTTAGACTGTGATTATGGGTATTATGAATCGTTGTTAACTACAACATCCCCACAATTTAAGGCATTTATCTTTGCATTACAATTAGTCTTTCCTATCGGACGTGGCTTGGCAACATTCAATGTCCTATTCCGGGCCTTTCCACCACGAGCGCAACCAATGGTGACATCTAACATTCTCATCCTTTCACCTCCCCTCTTATTCCTTTTTGTCATCACCCCAAAACTGTGTTGCTTAGCATATCGCTTATAATAAGCAATTAATTCTTCCACTGAAGCAAATTGCATCACCGACTTTAGCTCCTCAATACTGTCACCCTCATCAATTTCCACTACCTCAAGTGACTTGAACTGGCATCATCAACTTAGTTTCACTAGTATTACCGTCAACGAATTGCACAGTGCTTTAGCTTTCCCTAAAATTTGGTGTGGCCAATTTACTTTCTTCAACAACTCTTGAGCTTGAAATAGAGGTTGTAGCGTTGAGCATAGTCAGAGGGCTAATTGCATATTGAAATGGATATGCAATATTTGACTACAATGAAGAGCAAAAAAAAAAAAAAAAAAATCAATTAATCAAATATCTTCATTGAAAAATAAAGCACGACATGCTAGATGCCAAATGCATCACCTGGCAATGTGTTTAAAAGGAAACATTAAAAATGCTCATAACATTGACACAAAATTAAGGCACAAATATATGCAAATTTAGTTCATACCTGGTTGTGTGTTGGATATTGGTTCACATCTTAATAAGGCAGAAAAGGAGGTAACTATGCATGTGGGTAACCGTGCATGTAGTCTAGAAAGTTTGAATAAAAAGGTCTTGGCATGTCATAACACCAAAAAATAATAATAATGAATATCATGATGCTGTACTTTAAAACGACAAACTTGACATGCATATATTGAATATTTGTAACAATATTGCCATACCTCGATTGACGGATTTAAGACAGGAGGTGTTAGGAGGGACGTGTATTCTTTCCCTTTCTCCTCTACATGATCCCAATAACAACTGGATCACAATGGACTATATTAAACATTACAACAATTAAATCTTCTTCTTCTCTTTCTTCAAGTAAAAGAAATGTTTTGATTAAACGAGGACCAAGAGAATGAGAGTATTTTCAAGCCTTTCTTCATGTCAAAGCTGAACAATAAGACTTTTCAAGTCTTTAAAGTCAAAGCCTTTTTGTTTTATGGTATGATATCTCTCCCCTATATATTTTAGGCCTTAAAGTTCGGACAAAAACTCTAGGGGATCCAAATCCTTGGCCAACAATCTTAATTAATCATCTAGTTAAATGTTTCTTAGGTAATTTGGAAATGAACACGCTCATATCACATATAGAATGCAGTATATATGCATGGACTCCCTTAGATTATCACAAGTCAAAATGTGCTCATTGAAGTATTGCAATCCAACCAAGAAATTAAGGCAAGTTTAGGTAATTAATTCCCTCATAAAAAGATATGGCGATCAAGGACAAGAACATGACAGGACAATGAATATTAGAGGTAATAAAAATTAATTTCAACAAATAACAAAAATAGATGACAAAATAAGAAGAGCAAGCACTTCATGTGGCCACGAATACAAACTGACGAAACTGTTCTTAGAGCATGCAACTAGAACTAAAATCCAAGAAAGAAAAAAAGCCAGCATTTGAGAAACTAATAGGCAGCTCTATATCTATAATATTTCTAAGATGTAGCAGAGGCAAACTGAGAGAAGAAGATTTTCTACTTTCATATCCATAATTTTCTACTTTCGTAAGTATGTGCTTTTGCTGGATTTCTTGACACAGGAAACATTTGTTGTGGTTATCATGAGGGTTTACAAACACCATCGAATGGGCTTTACAAACACTGTCGTATAATCAGTTTGGGAGAACAAAAATTGAAATGCTCTGTAGTCAAATGGTACCTCGTGTTTTCCAGTCGAAATGCTCTACACTCTAAATGGGTTTGGTGTAATGCCTCGATCTCAGAGGTTCGGAAAATTAGCTCTTATTACTTAATATCAACTTCAATATTACAACTATAAAATCAAGAAAACTCCATAAAATATTAATTCATTTACTCAATTCAAATATTCATGGTCCTTCATAGGAACAACAAAGAAATTCTCAAAACATAAATTAAAAACTCCCCAAAGATACAAAAATATCCTCAACGCATCAAATCAAAATAACATAAAATAAACCAATTTACTAACTACGACTATCAAATAAGCACTTGTACCCTCAGGTACTTATTCCACTATGATCATCACACCTTACTAAAATATCCTAATCTTGTTCTCTAGCTAAACCACCAAAATTATCTAAAAAATACTTGGAGATAAGGGGTGAGTTATCAACAATTCAGTAAATAGAGAACATATACTAGTGTGTAAACATGAGCATTTACAGAGTTTAGAATGTAGAACAAAATACTTTCTTTCATAATGCAAAATAAAACATTTTCTTTTAGAATACAGAACAAAACATTTTCTTTCAGAATGCATAATTAGAATATTATAAAAAATATCAGAGTGGAAGTTCAAAAATATTCATAATCAAAATCCCTTTGGCATAGCATAAATTGAAACATCACATCTTATCTTATTATATTAGAACAGAGACCATGTTTAACCCCTGTAGTAGGGTTATGCAAACCCTGGCTGCCAACCGAGCAGAAATAGAATGTGAATTTTCTCCTTATTATTCTTGGAGCCTTGAGTATACACAAAGGAAAGACCACGTAGAAAACCACTTTGCTTCCAAAGTGAGTGCACCAGAAACAGAAAAGTTAGTACTAACCTGAACAAAGGCTACAGTTTTAAACCTACGGTAAGGTCAGAATGAAATAGAAACAGAATGTTATGCAGAGGTTTTCAAAAATCACATCATATCATCTCAGAGTACAGAACATCTTTCTAAACATAACATAATCAGGTCATAAAAATATAATTTATATACAAATTTCACATTCACTCTCTTTTGTACAATTCAGAAACAAAATGTCAAAACAACTCATGTCTACACCAGTCATGCCAAAAAATACTTTATTCTTCAACAGAATCTCATGAGTAATGCAGAACAAATAACTGAGAGAGTTCTAATTTCTTTTCATAATAAAACATGCATATTCTTCAAAAATCAACCTCAGCTCATTTTATTTTTATGAAAAGTCTAACATAGGAACCTCGCTTATCTGGACTTCTTAGCTTTTCAAAAATTTCCTCAAAAATGCCGAACAACTATTAATCGTCACTTATAACATAAACACGCAATTTTCATAAATTCTCAATTGAAAATGTATTTCAATATTTAGGCCTAAAATGTTAAAATAACCTATTTTAATTCCTCAAAAACCTAAATTCACGTAATTCTAAAATATCGTCGCATTTCTAAATTTGTCAATGTCTAATTAATAAGTCCGACTAAAACACAAAAATCTAACCTATTGGCTAATGAAATCAAATTATAAAATTTAATACTAGCTAATATATTTATACCAAAGTATTTTTTAAAAATTAAACAACAACCACTTAGATTCATTTTGAAAATTAACTTAATCATATTTAAAACTCATATATTTAGTAATTTAACTTCAATATGTAAAAATAAATTATTATACTACAAATAAATCCTACGCCTAGTAGATTATAAACACATGATCAATATATACTCATTCAAGGGCATTTTGGGAAAGAACATCATAACCTACATGGCTCTTTGAGAAAATAAACTAGGATCTAATATTACATAACAGGGGCTATGCATACCGAATGCTATGTGCAGCGGTGGCTTGGGTGGATGTCTACGGCGGCAGGTCAATGGAAGAGAGAGACACGGGGAAAGAGAGAAAAATGTGAGGGAACAGGGACGGAGAGGCAGTGGAAAACGTTCGGCGAGGGCTTACTGTGAGGAAAACGGTAGACATGGGGTGTACCGCTGGCATTTTCTATTGCTCATCTAATCGACGACACTGTATTTCCTTGACGTGGCTGGTGGCACCGAAACGAGTTGATCAGGACAAGGCTGGCTTTGGTGGAGTGGCTCTCGATTTGGATGAGGATGCTCTGTCTCCAAGGCTTCAAAATAGAGCAACTGCAGTTTCCGCTTCCCATGGAAGTTGGTGATGGTGGCTACTGTTTGGGCTACTTCTAAGGGTGGAGAGGAAGGCTACGGCTGCTTTAGGTGCTGCGGCATGGTTGCTTCTGGTATAGGCTTGCAGTGGTGCGTGTGTAATGGTTGTGAGAAGGCTTTTCGGTGGTTTAAATGTGTTCTAGTGTGGTGCAACCGCAGTACATAACAATGGAGGGGCTGAAGGTGGCTTTAGGCATTTTCCATGGTGAAGATGGGCTACGATTGTGTTATGACCTCTTCTAGAGAAGGGTCTGGAAAAGGCAGGAGATGGAGGGAAACTCTAAACGCAACGTTTTGGAAGTATTTTCAGTTGCTGCCGTCTAAGTATGGAGTCTGTCGTTTATACTTATCGTTATTTCTAATTCTTGTTGCTGAGTTATTGTAATATGTGCAAGGACAAAGTGAGCACAATTCAAGGGTCCAACTCTAAGAAATGTCTCATACCACCACACACCCTTAAATGGCAATTTATCAAGCAGTTGAGGTACATTATTTACCCTTTCATCCAAGTTATCACCAACATTTAAAAGAGACTTGTGCCACTCAACAACCAGCAAACTAGCTATATTCATGGCCTTACACTTAACAAATTCCCGCAGCCTATCACGGGATATAATATTGACCTTTGGCCTTATCATGAGATATAATAGTGACATTTAGCTTTGTCACGAGATATAATAGTGGTCTCTGTTCTGAGTGCAATCGTTTTGGTATCATGGTGATTTATATTCTACTAATATGATGCTCTGAGATGTTATGATATGATATGATAAGATGATGATATTCAATCATGTTATGCCAAAGAGCATTTTTTAATATGAACATTTCGAACTGTCACTCTGATATTTTGATAACATGTTTTTGGATCTGCATTTCTGAAACTAAAATTTTTTGTTTTGCATTCTGAACTCTGTGAAAAGGCTCATATTTACATACTAGTATATGTTCTGTACTTACTGAGTTGTTGATAACTCACCCCTTATCTCCACAGTATTTTTCATATGATTTGAATATTTCAGCTGAGTTTTAAGATTATGGAGCATGGGTGGAATGGGTTAAGTATAGTGGTTTAAGCATAGAAGGTTTATATGATATTGGAAATTTGGAGTCTATAAATATATTGTTAGAATGTGAGTTTAAGATATAAGAAGTAACTCTCTGACCCCATGTGGGACCGGGACGTTACATTGCATATAAGATTTGAGAGATTCTCTCTGTTGATGTCAATTCCATCTTCATACCAATCAAGAAGCCAGTCTGGTTGGTTTGTCATAACAATCACACAATCATTGTTTCTGATCTTAATTACATAAGGTTTAACAATGAATATATTCAGTCCGCAAGTAGAAGATTTAAGAGTGTTACGAATACAATACAAATAATTACATCTACTTCTTCCCATCATATTAAACTTTTGGAAGAAGTGGTGATTTCATATGAGTTCAAACCTTGACTCTACACTTTATCCTATTTAATTAAATATTCTATGTATTGGACTCATTCATTGGATGAAAGTTTGACCCACACCCCACACGGGAGGAGACGTTGTTAAGATTATAATACGAAGAATTAAATCAACCTCTTTAAAAATCTGATTTTGTTATCTTACTTGACCTAAGATAGGTATAAAAATTTTTTTGATTTGACCTAAGATTACATGTTTTCATACTTTTTATTAACTGAAATTCATGGAGAGGAATCTTTTTATGACTAAAATATATATCTTTAATAAATGTCATCCTAGTCTGTAGCACTTGGCCCAGTACGAAACTTGCGTTTGATTTTTTTTTAATATATAAAGCCCACTTGGAATTTAACGAGTGATTTTAGGATTAGGCTTCGGGCCCAAAGTTTATTATGATGGAATATGGACTTTTACTGGGCTTGAAATTAGGTTTGATTCAGTTATTTTATTCGGTTTTTGGCCCGACAAAGTTATGGAATGAGTTAAGCTAGTTTGAAATGGAGTTGAGGCACAATAGTATTTATGATAAATTCGATCTAGGAGAAAGATTGCGGGTAAACTAAATGGGGTGTGAATGGGTCGGACTGGTCCAGTCCAGCCATGGACCTAATTTTTTGGTCCACCATTTTTTTCGGACCGAATACCCATTCGGTTCAATCCGGTCTCGGTACTTATCGCGGTTCAATCCGATCTCGGTACTTATCGGTCCTGTCCATTCAGTCTGACCTTTTTTTTTTTTTTTTTAAATCATTGTATTAGCCTATAAGCCTATTAGGTATATATAGTTATAACTTATAGTGATATTAATACTATACTATTGTACATATATTATGTTATAATCCTATAACTCTTATAATATATTAATATATACTAATACTATATATTATACTATTATAATGTTATTGTTACTACTACATATAGACTTATAGTGTGTATATTTATATTATAATGATATAGTAATTAGTAATATAATATATAATGATTTATTAAAGCTATATAATATATTAGACTATATAATAGTATTAATATTATACTATTAGTATAGTTATATATTAGTATTAGTTATAAACTTATAGTCATTAGTCATTAGTTATAGTGATATTAATAATTTGATACTATATATAGTTATAGACTTATAGTGATTTCTTTATAATTATAGACTATAATTATAGTGATTTAGTTTAGTTATCAATTTATAATTATATAATTATATTGATGATGTTAAATGTTATTTTGTTACTAACTTAGAGAATGTGAATGTACTATAATTTTATATTGTAAATGGAGAAAATGACATAGTTTATTATACAATTATGATATAAAATAATATATTTATAAAAATAAAAATAAAAATTTTTTGGTTCGATTGGCCCGGTTCGGGAAATCCCCACCTCGAGACCGAACCGAAGACAGAAATACTCCTACTCATTGGATCGAAATCGACCATGGAGACTTTCGGTCCGGTCTCGATCCGGGACCGGACCGACCAGTTTACAGCCCTATTAATAATACAGCCCCGTGCATTAGGGTAGATGTTTTATTTTCAAACCGTAGTTAGTGGTTGCTGTCACCGTGATCCCCCATGTCTCCACTCCACTAGGGTTTACGGCAATTGGTTTATCTATATACACGCATGGTTTTGGACGTTCATCAAAACCTTATTTTTCCCAATCTAGGGTTACCACGCACCTCTACCAAACTACCTATCGATTTCCTTAGCTACCAGTCGCAACAGTTTTGCTACCAGTCACAACCGTTTCTCCTTAAGCCTCAGCCCTGCAGCAAGACTACCAGTTTTTCTTTTCTTTTCTTCACACCACCATATGATGCGAACCCCTCCAATTCTCACAAGACCATAATCACCGAAACCCTGACCGAACGCATGCATGTTGCACCATTGTTGAGCCAGTTGCCAGCCACTGTCCGTCGATGTCCCTGTACCACTAAGTCACCGTCGCAGGGGACCAATGCGCACTGCTGCTGTACTGAAAGCCCCCAACCTTCATCTCCATGTAAAACCGATGACACAAGCAGCCCACACGAAGCCGTAACCAACCCGTACGTTTTAGCCCCCACAAGTCGTATCTGCACCACCCTTGGAGTAGATCAACCATGAGCCAGACTCCCTCCACCATAAACATCTGCCCAGACCTCACCGCCATAGCCAGCCATGAACCCACATCAGAAAACACCCTCAACCTCTTCGAAGGACCTCTGTTTTTGCATCACAAAACAGAGCATTTCATCTCGTTCGGTGCCACCAGCCACGGTAAGGGAAGCCGAGTGACGCTGACGCCCCAACCACTCCATGATCTGCCGCCGCCCAACCACCTTGTCGCCGTCGCATTGCTGCCCTCTCAGTGAGTATCCTGTGCGGTCTCTCTTCCTTTCACGGCTTACTCTCTCTCTTTCTCCGCGTTTACTCTCTCTCTCTCTCTCTTTCTCTCCCTCACAGTACGCTGCCGCTGCTACTAGCCCCGCCATCATGGATAACCACCCAGGCCACCACTACTCGTGACTCTCGGTAAGCTGCTGCCATACGCCCCCTGCAGTAGAGAAGATGTTTCAAAATAGGAAGTGTAATCTGTAGCCCTTGGGAGTATTGCGTTGGTGCCCCTGAATTTGATGGGCTTGGACTCTTAAGGAATTTGATGGGTTTTGAGTTGAGTTTAATTGGAGTGGGGTTTTGTTAATGGGATTAGGTTTAGTATTTTTTAAGTGGGCTCCGATTTCCTTTAAAATAGTCTAAAAAGTTGTTTGACAGAAAATAGTTAAGGTTTTTAAATTACTGTTGGTATTAAGTTTTAAAGGATTTAGAGTTTACGTCATGATTGGGAAAATTTGAGTGAAAATCGATGTATTCGAGATTTGATGATATTTTAGGGTTACGAGAAATTTAGATTTTTAGAAATATAGGTTACTTAGCTTTTAAGGTTTAAATATTGAAAAATGTGTTAATTTTGGTTGTTTATGGAAATTACGTGACAATCGTATTGGTGACGATTGATTTTTGTTCGGCACTATTGTGGAGAAACTCATAACAGTTAAGAAGTCAAAGTAAGCGGAGTTCCTATGCTAGACTTTACATAAAAATAAAATGCACTGGGGTTGATTTTTGGAAAATATGCATGTTTTGTTATAAAAAGAAATTGAAACGACCTCAGTTATTTGTTTTGCATTACTCATGAAATTCTGTCTAAGAATAAAGTATCTTCTGACATGATTAGTTTAGACATGAACTTATTTTTGACATTCTGTTACTGAATTGAGAAAAATGAGTGAATATAAAATTTGATAATTTTTGCATGTGACAAGAAAATGTTCTGAATCTATTTTGAAAAATGTGAAATGGTCTGAATTTAATTCAGTTCTCTGTTATGATATGATGTGGTATCTGAAAAACCTTTAGCATGACTTTCTGATTCTATTCTGACTCCTAGTCTGGTTCTAATATGGTGATTCTGATTTTATTTTGTTCTTATATCTGGCCCTATGATAGGATATAATAATGACTTCTGGCATTATCATGGGATACAATAGTGACATTTGACCCTGTCACGGGATACAATAGTGACCTCTAATCCTGTCACTGAATATAATAAAGACCTCTGACCCTCCCACGAGATATAATAGTGGTTTCTGTAATGAGTGTAATTCGCTTTGGTATCATGATGATTTATGTTCTGCTTGACTTTTTGCCTAAATGCACAACTCTATTACGAGGGTTAAACATGGTCTCTGTTATAATATGATGCACTAATATGTTATGATATGATATGATAAGATGATGATGTTCAGTCATGTTATGCCAAAGGATATTTTTGAATATGAACATTTTGAACTGTCACACTGATATTCTGATAATATGTTTTTGGATCTGCATCTCTGAAACTAAAATATTTTGTTCTGCATTCTGAACTCTGTGATCAAAAGGCTCTTGTTTACATACTAGTATATGTTCTCTGCTTACTGAGTTATTGATAATTCATCCCTTATCTCCACAATATTTTTCAAATAATTTTGATGGTTCAGCTGGAGAACAAGAGTAAGAAGTTTTAGAAAGATGTGATAATTGTAGAGGAATAAGTGTCACTTGGTACAAGTATTTATTGGGTCATGTTTAGTAGAGCTATTGTTTTCGGTTATTTTGGTATGTTAAGTTATGGTTATTTTTGAGTCTTTGGTGAGTTTTTAATTTATTTTATTGAGAATTTCTTTGTTGTCCTTATAAAGGAACATGAATATTTCCATTAAGCAAATGAATTAATATTTTATAGAGTTTTCTAGATTTTATAATTGTGATATTGAAGTTGATATTAAGTAGTAAGAGCTAACTTTTTGGACTTGGGGACCGGGGCTTTACATAGTCAATCTAGAATATCCTATGTGATACCATTAATATTGAAAATGATCTTCAGATTTCTTTCATACGGACACCTATAGAATCCGCAGTTCCCACTGCTACTCTGTTGTTGACTTATACATAATTTACTTCCTACTGATGGTTGTTTTTATATGCTTCCGTTGTAAACGTGTAGGAAGTTAGCTCCATGCTATTTGAGACGCTTGTCGTTGCAGGCATTGGGAATCGACCCGTTGTGATTGTGACTCCAGGTTTTTATTTTTATTTTTATTTTCTTAAGAAGGAGAGTGTGGGTTAATGCCAGCCTGTGTAGATTCATTTGTTTGCTTGGTCGTACTGTATGGTCTTGATATTTTCTTCATTTTGATAGGTGTTGATGTGTGACATGATTATTTGATTAGGGAGTCTTTCTTTCCCAGTGATTCGTTACATGTTCATGATTGTAACTGTGGGTTCTTATTTACATGATGAGAATTGAAAAGGTTTTTCAGGAGCTAAGGTTACTAACTTCTTGCAATTAGATGCACATTAGGAAAGGTGCACATACGTGCATGCACAAAAGATAGTCTTATTTGAAAGTTTCTTTTTGTTTCCCCTTCTTTTGATGCGGTAACATAACATATTTTTGGGAAGTTTCACTTCTAAAATTGATCTTCCTTTCAGATGGGCATCTTTGGTTTTACTTTCATCCTCAAGTTTCCTGTTGATTTATGTCCCAAACAAGTGGATTTGGTGTAGTTAATCAATGATAAAAAATAAAATAAAAAATAAAAAATTGGGGATGAGTTTAAAGCTTCATTGCTATTTAGAGTGTTGGCTGCTCAATATCACAATGAGAAAAGCTTCCAGCGGGATGGGTATAAAATCTATTTTCACACCAGCCAATAAAATCGTGACACGTAGGCATCTTAAACTCCAGCCTCCAACACCCGACAATAGCAAACCGTGCTCCCCCTCTCAAACAAGCTATTCTTCCTTCTCTGTTCTCAAACTCCATCCCTTCCGTTCTCTCCCTCTATCCCAGATGAAAAATTCTAGATGAATACTAATCTTATCTTGAGTTCTACTGGGAATCCATGGTGTTCCTGCTAATTGATAACAAAAATGGTCATTCAAATATTCTTGATAAGGATCACTTACATGCTAAATAATCTTTAGGTCACTTTCGTTTTCTTTGGTCGCTGATGGTGCTGAGCTTCCAATGCTAAGCATTTTTGTTTCTTGGTCGAATTTTTCTTCTTTAAAATCAGCACTAAACTCTTCATCTGAAGTTGTCTCACTGTCTTCGTCTGTAGTGACATCTTCTATTACAGAGTAAATGTCATCATCATCTTGAAAGTCTTCATATTCAATCTGATAAACAAGGTCTAGATTGAATGTATTGCTACATCAATGATTTTTACAGTCTTTTTGTCTTTACTTTTTCTTTTACGGGCATATATTGGCGAAATGGTCTTTGCTGCCGCAGGACCAACATTTTGCTGGTTTTCCTTTCCTTTCTTTAGGAGGGTCTTTCCTATAATGGGGAACTTTCTTCTTAGGGTTCGAATTTTTCTTGAAATATTTTCTCTTGACAAAATATTTTTGTCTTTTGACTAGGTCTTTCCATGAGGTCGATTTTTTTGTCCTTTATGAAAATTTTTCGTTGTTTGTAGGAATAAAGAACATAAGGGAATTAAGAATTTTTCATCTGGGAGAGAGGGAGAGAATGGAAGGGATGGAGTTTGAGAACAGAGAGGAAGAGTAGCGTGTTTGAGAGGGGGAGAGGGAGAGCACGGTCTGGTGTAGTCGGGTGTAGGAGGCTGGAGTTTGAGATGCCCACATGTCATGATTTGATTAGCTTGTGTGAAGATGGTTTTTATACCCATCCGGCTGGAAGCATTTCTCTATTTAGGCGGTGGATCAAAAGCAGAAATAAAAGTAGTAATTTAAGCAAATAAGGAAGGGCAAATTCAGAAATAAAAATATTAAACAAAATTACTGTTCATACGGGATTCACATTTATATATATAGTAGATATATGTGTGCAATGAATTAAAGTCATCCATGAAAAAGGGAAACTCAAGTGCGATTTGGATAATAGATGAGATAAGATTGTTTTAGATGAAAGTTAAATAAAATATTATTTGAATATTATTTTTTATATTAATTATTATTTTAAAATTAGAACAAGTTGAATTGTTTATTATATTTTATGTAAAAATTTAAAAAAATTATAATGATAAGATGAGATAAGATAAGTTGATCAAATACTTTTACTATCTAACCAAGACCGAATTACTTTACGTCACTACAAGGGGAATCCCCTTTCCCAGCGATTAATTTCGCTGGGAAAATATCATTTTTCGCCGCCTATGACCATTAGCAGCGATTTATTAATCGCTGGTGAATCGCCGGTATTAAACCTCTGCTTACGATCTACGGCAACGCAAACAAAAATTCGCCGCCATAGGCCTTCTTTCCCGGCGATTTTATTTCGCTGCCATTAATCAATATATCGCCGCAGTTGCTGTATCTGATTCAGCTGGTAATCGTTGGGAAAGAGTATTTCCAGCGATTTAATTTCGTTGCTAAAAGATAAAAAAATCGCCGGAAATTTCCTTTACAGCGATTATAAAAAATCGCTGCAATTGAATTCTCCTATTTTCCAGCGAGTGAAAAATCGCTGTAAAATACTATAGCAGCGAGTCTATAATCGCTGCTATAGAGGTTTCGTTCCCTTACACTATGGCAGCGAGTATATAATCGCCGGGACTTCCACTTTTTGGCAGCGATTTGAGACTTGCTGCCATAGAGGTTTCGTTCCCTTACTCTATAGCAGCGATTAGATCATCGCTGCTATATACCTTTTACCAGCGATTTCAGACTCGCTGGGAAAAAGTATATGGTTTTGTGACTCAGTTGCATCAATTGTAATTCGCGGGGAAAACCTATCTAGCAGCGATTTCATAATCGCTGCCATAGAATTGTTGGTTATTTTTATTATTTGCGGCGATTTTTGAATCGCCGGGAAAAGTCAATCTAATTTTCTCCAGACTCTGCTTCTACGGGCCTCCTTTTTGGTTCCTAAAAACATCATTCAAGTAACTCGGCTGTCATTCATTCAATCGAGCTAGCCTGTACACATTGAGCAAATAATACCAAACTCATCTAATACAAATATATTCCATCAACTCATCCAATTCAAATAAAATCCATCAACTCATCCCACTTAAATATGTATTTATACATTAAGGTGGTGCATCATATTCTCATATCAAGTACAAATTGAGCATTGCAATTAAATACTAGATAAACGTCACTGTTAAAATATTGTTTAACCCTATTTAAGTGGGACCGTTCATCGGCATAGCAAACCCACAGTTCTACATATCGTCTTTCATCAAGAAAGTTGGCAAACACCATCCATATATATCTCACGTTGCTGCCCATCCTCCTCATCCGTGTATTTGACAATATCTTTTGATGAAACTGCAAGCATTCAATTTATAAACACATTATTTGTATTCAAAGACACAAAAGAGAAGAAAGCAACTAGTTGAGAGTAACAAGTATTAAGTACAACAGGGTCCTGCCTCTTCAGCTATTTTGAGACCTATCAGCAAAAGCTCTGCTTTCCCAAATTCTAAGTCAACGAAATAGAAAGTCACCAAATTCCAATTAATGATCACTTGCAAACTGTTGCCAGGCACACTTAAAACACAAGAAGCTGCCAATTTGGTGCAGTTCAACCGGCCAAGAGTTTCCAGTATGATCAATGACAATGGCCTCCAAAGGATTGTTTCCTTATAAGTGCTTGATAAATGCAGGTGGTATGAACTGCAAATTTCAGAGATTTCAGATATATATTTATATATAATATTATATAGAAGCACAACCATATTTTAATATAGATGCATTATATCTGTAAAATGATGATAATTTCTACGTATAATTTTATAAAACCTACAGTAAAATAAAATGCCAAGTTAGTATAATGTAACTCCGCAAAGAAAATTGGGCTACAGCTAGTGTGAGTAGAAGGTAAAAAAATACATACTGATTTCTACTAGTTTAACACATAAAAATGGATGCCTATACATAATTGAAAAGCTATTCAAATAGAGGAAGAAGAATAGTTAAAACTATAGCAGAACCTTTTTGCTTAAACTGTACAGCATGGAACAAAACAAGGCAGAAAATCATCTCACCTCTTCAAGCAATAGATTGCACGAATTATGCATGTTTCTACCTTCCCTCCACTTGGTTACACACCCAGCTAAACAAGTATTAGGGGAAAAATATAATATAGATGAGGTTGGAAGACACCATGACAGAATCTGTTGGAGAAAATTTCAGAACTTGGAAGTGTGTTTGCTGCTATCTTTTTAGGGGCTAAACATGAGCTAAGAGAGGGAAAAATGATGGAGTTTTAAACTAAACTGAACCTAGTCTTCAGCTATGAATTCAGAAGCTCAAAATTGACGCAGATGATGTATAGTAATAGTAATATTAGAGATGCCAACAACAGCAGTAATGAAGAAAAAGAAGTAGCTAGCTAGGTGTTTATAAAGAGATCTAAGTAGATAATTAACACTTGGAGTACAAGTAAATTCTCTCCTGCAATAGTTTTTTCTTTTTGGTAGCTAGCTAGCTAGGTCATGAACTCGAGTAAAAACTAAATATATTTCAGGGCATAAATTTATATATATGAAAAGCAAGTCATAATTGGCCTGTAATGATGAACACGAGTAAATTCAGAAGACTTAATTCAGGGCCTATATATATATATATATATATATGAAAAGCAAGTTATTGATTGAAGTATTGCATGCAAAGCACCTTAATTTGTTGGATCGTATAATATTCTTCTCTAAAGTCTTCTGAATATAATATGCCAAGTGTTGATCACGTACGACTCAATAGTAAATTATCAGATTACATCATCAAACCGAATAATTGTTACATTTATATAATATATATTAATAACTATCTATGTATTATGACATTCCTTTGGGAATGAACTCATTCTTCGGTTGATGTCAACTCCATGCAGCATATCCTGATCTCAGCTCTAGCTATTTGTTTAGGAAACGATGGTGCAACACCCTAGCTAGCTAGCTTCGTGCAATATTATTTAATTGAGTGATGGTACAATTATCTAAGTTAGAGCTTGAATATATATGTAGGAGTAAGTACATACATACATACATACATATATATATATACATATATATTTATTATATTAATGTTGCTATATCAGATTGTTTTTAAGTGCAATGGATTTAGATTTTTTAAAATTTCTACTGGAACTTCATGACTTACACTACAAGGGGAATCCCCTTTCCCCTTGTAATAGATTGCACGAATTATGCATGTGTTTTAAATTAGAGATGCCAACAGCAGCAGTAATGAAGAAAAAGTAGTAGCTAGCTAGGTGGATGCTCGTGAAATTAAACACATTCGGGTCCACTCAAATTTAAAACACTTGGTATATATTGGTAATTTAGAGCAAGAATATTGGTATTAACCGATCACAGGTTATCCAACTTCGAAACTTCATTTTACACTAAGCAGATCAAGCAAACTAAGAGTGTACGTAATTCGTTAAAAAAAAAAGCAAACATACATGCTTTTATATTATATGCATGCATGTAGGTCATTTCTTGTAGTACGTATGTGAAGTTTGATATTATATATATTGACTAAAAATCTAGACGCTGCCATGTTGGTCATGCATGAAGCGACTTAGGCAATTTCCCATGGGTCAAACTGAGCTATGAATT
>QEOT01124105.1:110276-152312 GCA_003123785.1 Pterocarya stenoptera
TCCATACATTTAATTTAGGTTCAACAGTTTGCATGTACATAATCCTAACATTTTAGGTCCATTTATATACGTACTAAAACAATTACAAAGTTCTTGGATGAATACGGCACCCTAGCAATGTTAATGCAACTAAAGCTAGCAAAACCTCAAAAGACAAGATCAACATTTTAGGTCCAATTGATTAATGTATTTTGGTAATTTCTACTAGCTGTAAATTCCCAAATTACATAGCAAACAAATTGATACAAGACCCTAAACTATTCTAAAAACCTAGAGCATATAAGAGATCCATTATGAACTGGGTGGGAAGTATGCTCATAGACATTTTAGTCCAATTATATTTTATCAGCCACTGGGTACAAACACATGTTCGAGCATCGGACAAAGCAAGGTGAAACAGTATATAATGCAGATATTCACATTCCAAAATTGGCGCAAAAAAGGGATAGATTTCACAACTTCACAGGTAGAAATCAGTCTACAAAAAAAAAGCTAGATAATTTTGTAAAGAAACGAGTGAATGCCAAACAGTTCAAAAAAAATCCACTTCTGAGTTGCAGCGATACCTGTGGTGACGAAAGGACTCACGCTTCTTCCCCTCTAGAATATCGACCAACCTCAGTTGGAAGCAACTGACCCAAATTCCACAGATTGAAAGAGACGAATCGCACGGCACAGTACGGCTTCCTTCCATTCCATCTCAACCGTAGCTTCTGCGGGAGGGAAATGTGCTAAAGTAGAAACCTTTGGGTGGTTGCAATGAAATGGGGATGAAATCGTTCGGGGGACGTGGATGGAGTAACACCTAGATGGATCGTTCAGCCTGATCTCTCGGAAACCCAGATGGAGAAGGAATGGCTTTGAACAGAGAGAAGTGGAGAAGGAAAGGGACGAATCGCACGGGTGGTTGCACGAAAATGGAGATGAAATCGGAGGAAGGCGTCGGTGGAGTAGCAGCTGATCTCTCGGAAAGGTTAGAGGAGAAGGAACGGGGATGAACAAAGAGAAGTGGAGAAGGAAAGGAATCGGGGGGGAAAAAGAAAATTTCTTTAGAGTTTGGCGCCGTTTCATTAAATGATCTATTGCAGCGATTAATTACAACACTGCAAAAGATCATCCATATTTCCCGGCGAATATTTTTGCCTCTACAGTCCAAAATATCGCTGCAAAATCTGCTTGTGACAATAAGGACCCAATTGCAGCGATTAAAAATCGTTGCAAAAAGTTTAATGTTTTACCAACGATTATTTTCGCTGCAAAATACAAAAAATCGCTGCAAAACAGTCGCCCCAGCTAGATTATATCTTGAACCCACCGGCGAGCTTAAAATCGCCGCTAAAGGACATATTCGCGGCGATTTCTATTGCAGCGATTTTAAAATCGCTGGGAAAGGGCTGATTCCTTGTAGTGTGTGTTACTTTCACGTTAGGTTACTTTAAACTGATTAATTTTCCTTTCAAGTAGTTGTCGTAGAACTTATTTTATAAATTTCCCTTCTTTTTTATCATTTTTTTTAAAATAAATCCATTTCTGCACTTGAAATTCATATATATATATATATATCATTGCCAAATAATAAATATATAGCTCCATTTCTTAAATATATGAGTAAAATTATAGACAAGTCTTAATACACAAATCTTTTATATATATATATATAAAAACCCTACAAAAAAAAATTCATACTTTAATTAGAGGATCCATTTATGTATATATATATATATAAAGAACCATACAAAATTTACATCGAAAATCTGAATCTATCTTTATTCTAAATACATAGCTCTTCTGATTTAAAAAACATATATTTATATATATTTTTATATATATGATTTTTGATACTTATCATTTCCACATATTACGTATAGTTTATTTATTTATTTATTATTATTATTAAACTAATTAAATTCTTCTATTTATCATTTATATCACACATTTGATTAAAAAAATTAAATTAAATTAAAAAAAATGATGTGTGTGCATGAATGTTGAATAGAATTATGTATTCCATATAAAAAATTTCTACAACTTCTTACTATTTACACAATCTTCACATATCATATTTTTTTATTTTTTTTATCAAATATTTATTATATGAATAATGAATAGAAAATTTAAAATAATTTAAACAGAATAAATTAAAAAAAATAATATTAAAAAGTTTAAAAATCTAAAACAAATATAAAATGTGAAAGTGTGGTTGAAATTGTATTAACAAAACTCAATTACATTACATATACCTCTTCTAGAAGTAGTACCAGAACTGCTACCCAGTACCTAGCTAGCTACTGCAGTTTGGTTTCCTTGTTGTCACGTTGACGTAACATTGACCCATTAAAGTTTCAAGCAAGCACGGTACTCATGCTAGCTAGCTGTCGACGTGTATGAACTCAGAACCACTATAATGACCAGGTCTGCCCGCCCCTGCTCTCTATCATCATCACTCTTCACCGCATTAATAATTCTCTTCTTGCTAGGACCCTAGCTACTGGCTCCAACTCTTGTTTCATTTCCAGCCTAGCTCCTTTCTGATGGATCGATCTGCCATGATCCACTCAGAAAACTCAGATCACATGAGTAGCAAAAGAAATTGGCAAAGTGGTTCACTCTTTTTCATTCTAATTCCCATCATCATGTTTGGATTGTGTAAGCTTTTTTACAAGATAATTCGCTACTCCATCATTTGGGATTTTGTGATCTTGCTTTACGATTCCTTCTCCAAAGGGTCGTACGAGCATGATGATGACATATTGGCAGATAGCAGCAGTAGTACTACTGATCCAGAACCAGCGATCGGCGTTTACAAGTGGAAGCCGCCGGCAGCGGGGTCTACTAGGGAAGTAGAAGAAGAATGTGCAGTGTGTCTGAGCAAGATTGAGGAAGGAGAAGAGATGAGAGAGCTGAGATGTGAACATCATTTTCATAGAGTTTGCTTAGACAGATGGATTGGTTACAAGGGCGTAACCTGTCCCCTTTGTCGTGATTTCCTGTTTCTGAGTCGAACTGTCTGCAGCACTGCTGAACTTGGAGTGGAACTGGAATTGCTGCATTTTAAATATTGTTGTTTGAGTTCTTCCGGTCACCGGCGCGAGACATGGTGGCTACGCTAGCTAGCTAACATGCAGCTGAATCATCGGAAAACCATGAATTGATGATCAAAAAGCATGCATGCATGCATGTAAAATATTTTCCTAATTGTCATATATTTTACCAATTAAGAATATTTATCCATAATAATAATAAGAAATAATATAATATAATATTTCTGCCATATGATCCATTTTTAATCCTTATTTGTTTCATTATTGTTCGACTTTGTCGGAAAAATTTACCAAGCATCACGGCCAGCTGGTGCAGTTTCTTCTTCAAGAAACCATAATTTGCGAGATTATATTTATTAATCTATATATATATATATATATATATATATTTATATTGGGGCGCAGCGCATGGGACATCATGACTTGCTAGCTAGAGTTCTTGCTATATATGTACTTAATTGCATGCCTTGCACAAAATTAAAATATGTAAATACAATTTGAATGTGGATAGAAATTAATATTTTCCAATCCATTTATAAATAAGATAAGTGTTCATTAAACATGTGATAAGAATATATTTTTTTACAAAAGTCTAACTTAAAATTGATGATAGTACTGCAGTTATACCCAATTATATCGTCCTGATCTTACGATTACATTATGTATTTAATTAGAGATAATTTGTTCTCCGATTCAGAAGTTGTTTACACTACAACAAAAACGATATTTTTCTACTAATTTATCGCGATCAAAAGACTATTCACAATTAAAATTAGTTGCGATTTTGATTGCGAATAGTTTTTTTATCGCGATAAATTGATCAAAAAATACCATTTTTATTATAGTGTTACGCGGTACTCTTGCATGCATCATGCCGACAATATCGTAGTTCAATATTAAGAATTATTGTGCTAGTTTTTTTTTTAATTTTTCAAAATAATAACTTGGCTTATCAATTAAGTATAGTACTAATAATTGCATGGGTTTGTTGAGTCGACCTATGATCTGCATCGATCCATGTATATATCTTAGAAAATCCTCTCTGCTTCATGTGACTAGTACTGTACGTGCAGTGGCTAGCTAGCTGATCATCTTGTAATTATAAGTACCCGAAAACATGACTTCTAAATTCGATGGTCTTGTATGAATGCTCTTAATTTCTGATCATGACCTATATATTGTCGATACTATTTAATAATTAAGGAATTTGTGTCCATTTTTTCATAATATATGCATATATAGATGATAGATCTAGTGAGGAATTCTTTCGATAAAAACAAAAAGAAAAAGAAAAGTGTGCATGGTTGTTGTATATTATTCCAACCTGATCTTAGAAAGGAAGACTGATCAATGGAATCTTCATAAAAAGAAGGATGGAACACGACCTAGCTATATATATATATCATAGGAAAATATATATATATATATATTTATGGACGTTATGGTCTACGTTCAATTAATCTTTAGAAGTCTTGTGGGGTGCATGGGTGATGGCACACACCACAACCCGTCCACAAGTTGATCTCTTTCCGCCAATTCATCATGACCGCCTGGTGAGTCTTCTCTCACGTACTACACCATAACAGCATGTACGACAATAATAATAATAATAATAATAATAATAAACAAGAGAGAGAAGTCTTTTATATTGGAAGAAGTACAAAATTGGGTTCAAATTTATAATTTTTGTTTTGACATCATATATATTTAATCATCACGACTTGTTTTTAAAGTAACAGAAAAAAGTAAATTAAATTAGACTGCGATTTAATATTATGAGCTTCTGATCATCTTGAAATGAACATGATTTAATTTAATTGCAAAATTGTAGAACCAACCATATATATATATATATGAGTAATAATTGAATATCGTTACATTTTCCCGGCCTCATATATGTATGTATCTTGTCACGGCAACTAATTAATAATTAGTGTGTTTCAAGTGATCTACAGAGAGATAAAGAATATATATATATGTAGTACTGTATTTTATCTCTGATGAGAAAATTGTTCTACATGATTCATTTTGTCTCAGTTCCTTAAAGATTATAAAAAAAAGGTGGAAGTCGATTGAGTTTCGTACGATACTGCTCTGAAAAGTAAAAAATGAAAAATAAAAATGTATAATTCACAGCATAGCGTAGCAGTGAGATTGGTACCCGAATTGGGTATATTTAAGACGAACGGGGAGAGTGAATAATTATAGCGTTTTCTCAGAATTTAAGTAAAAAATCTAAGAATAAAGACAATAAAATAATGAATCATGTAGAACAAAATTGTTTGAAGAATTTATTATTTCATGTTCGATCTATTCCACACAAAAGTTAGAACGATTAAAAAGTGCACATGAGTGTAATGGATTGGCTAATTAATGGTCACAGTAAATGACTTTAGTAGCTATCTAGGCAGTCATGTTATAATAATCCTGCAGTCACTATGATGTGTGTGTGTGTGTATATATATGCCTCGGAAAAAATAAGGAGAATCAAGGGGGGAAAAGGAGATGGGAGAATTGGATTTTTTAGGGGAGAGGCCAGACTCTCCCTGTGCTCTATGGAGGGAGAAAGATTTCAGTACTAGGGGGACGGGATCTGGAAGGGACAAAAATGAAATTACAGACAAGGAGTTCATCTTCTCATATAATCACTACTTCGCTCATCATATCCAACCTAGTATTAAGACTGAGGCTAGTCCTTCTGAATCCCAAGCATGCACCTGCATGTTTGTTCCTTGTTCATAATTATTCTTACTCAGAAAAATTAAAAAATAAAACAACACAAAACCCCCATAACTTAAAACGTATGAGAAAATGTGTACATTGAGATAGAACCCAACACACTTGTATTTCCTTGACCACACTGATCACTCCTCTATGGCTTGGAATAATGAAAGCCCTACCGGATATAAGAACTATTTCTCCATAATAATGGCAACAAAATTTTCAATTAGGGTATGCCTGTAATTAAGAAATCACATTTTCTCAATCACCACTTAACACTGTCTCTAAATCCAAAAATTGGAATCCTTAATCCATTGGAAAAAGCAATCTCTTGATAAGCAAAGGATCCAGGCTCTGCAAAAACTCAATTTACTATCTCAATTGCAGAATGGTAATAGTGGTGATCTGACCATGGAAGTGAAAAACCTGCAAAAGGAGGTGGAAGTTCTGTTAGAAGAAGACAATGTAAGATGGAAGCAAAGGGAAAAGCAAAACTGGCTCAGAAATGGAGACATAAATACTAAGTTTTTCCATAGAGTTGCACATCAAAGAAGGAAAAGTAATGAGATCAAAAGAATTGTGAAGGAAGATGGCAGTGTGGTTTGTAGCAAGGAGGATATCTCAGATACATTCAGTACTCATTACAAGAATCTATTCTCGACCTCTCAACTTGACAAGATTCCTGAATGCTTGAGGTATGTAAAGACAAGGGTGGATAAGCAAATGAACAACTTTTGATCAAAGACATTCACTGTTGATGAGGTTAGGACAGCTTTATTTCATATGAATCCATCAGGATCTCCTAGTCCTGATGGATTCTCAACTGTGTTTTATCAAAATCATTGAGACATTGTGGGAGAAGACGTTATTCAAGCTGTGCTAGAAATTCTTAATTCTAATGGGGACATGTCTTGCATACATGAGACTTACATAGTGCTTATACCTAAGGTCGACAAGCCTCAATCCGTGACTGATTTCAGACCTATATCTTTATGTAATAATGTCATTTACAAGCTCATATCTAAAGTCTTAGCCAACAGACTTAAGCTCATCTTGCCTCAAATCATATCTTCTACTCAAAGTGCCTTTGTACCAGGCAGATTAATTCTTGATAATATGATTATCGCCTTTGAGGCTATGCATTCTATGAAATTTAAACTAAAGAGGCGGCAAGGCTATATGTCTTTGAAGCTTGACATGAGCACAGCCTATGACAGGGTAGAGTGGAGTTTCTTGAGAGTTGCTTTGGCAAAGA
Source organism: Pterocarya stenoptera (assembly GCA_003123785.1). Classification (NCBI taxonomy): domain Eukaryota; kingdom Viridiplantae; phylum Streptophyta; class Magnoliopsida; order Fagales; family Juglandaceae; genus Pterocarya; species Pterocarya stenoptera. The sequence goes on from QEOT01124105.1 coordinate 117,294, forward strand.
TGGGTTCTGTACAAGATGGATTGGCTTGGTGATGGGGTGCATTACAACTGTATCTTACTCAACACTTATCAATGGTGTTCCTCAGTCATATTTTCATCCTACAAGGGGACTAAGGCAGGGAAACCCCTTGTCTTCTTACCTTTTTAACCTTGTATCAGAAGTATTGAGCTCACTATTGCATCAAGCTGAAGCTTCTAAGCACATTCATGGGTTCCAATTTGGGAGAAGCAATTTAAGGATTAACAATTTATTTTTTGCAGATGATAGTTTGTTATTTTGTTGTGCAAATGCTATAGAGTGGGCTAAGATATTGGAACTTCTAGATCTATATGAAAGGGGCTCTGGACAAAAACTTAATACAGACAAAACTTCAATTTTCTTTAGTGCAAATACTAAATGGGAGACTCAAGATTATATGCTTGGTATGGTTGGGCTTAAACCTACCTTAAGCTATGAGAAATACCTTGGCTTGCCTATCCTCATAGGTAGGTCAAGAGTCCAAGCTTTTAAAGGGACCTTAGAAAGAGTAAGGACTCAAATGAGTAATTGGAAAAATAACTTGTTACCACAAGTTGGAAAAGAGATCTTACTCAAGGCTATCATTCAAGCACTTCCCACCTATTGTATGAGAGTTTTTAAACTGCCCAAGGCTCTTACTAGAGATCTTAATAGAGTCATGCACAATTTCTAGTGGGGCCAACAATAAAGGGAGAGCAAGACACATTGGGTTGCTTAGAAGCAAATGGGCAAGGCTAAAACTACTAGAGGGTCGTTGGGCTTCATTGATTTTGACAGCTTTAGTATTGCTTTATTAGCCAAACAAGCTTGGAGAATTTTACAACACTCATGGTCCTTGGCATCTCAAGTTCTTAAAGTGAAATACTTCCCTAGAATAGAATTTTTGAGGGCCAAAGTTGGTGGCAGACCTTACTTTATTTGGAGAAGTATCTGTTCAGCTAGACATTTGATTGAAAAGGGCACCATTTGGAGGATTGGTGACGGCCATAGTACACTAATTTGGCATGACAAGTGGTTGCCTACCCCTTCTAGTTATAAAGTCCAATCTGCACCACAGATTCTGCCTAGTGATGCCAAATTTGATAGTCTTATGAACCATACTATGAAAGAATGGAAGAAGGATCTGGTTAGGAAGATTTTTGGAGAGGTTGAATCTAAAACTATCATTAAGATCCCAATTAGCTTCACTGGTGCAGAGGATAGATTAGTCTGGCTAGGAACCAATGATGGGGTCTTCATAGTCAAGAATGCATACCATCTCCAAAAGGAATTGAATACACTGATGAATGGTCAATCCTCTTCTGTTGTTAAAAAGAATATTGATTGAACTAACTGTTGGAGTTTTCAGATTCTAAATGCTGTCAAGATATTTTTGTGGAGAGCATGCCTCGAGTCTTTACCATCAAGGTTTAATCTAGTTAAGAAGCAAATTTGTGAATCTCTTAAGTGTCCTATTTGCATGAGTGAGAATGAAACAGTGATTCATATTTTGTGAATTGTCCATCTGCTATGGATGTATGGCGTCAAGGTCCAACTGGTTTACAGAAAAGTTCTATCAGACCTGCTACTTTCAGTGACTTATTTGAGGCATTAATCTCAACTTGTGATCAAGAGCTATTGAATTATTTGCTATAACAACAAGGAACATTTGGCACAAGAGGAATCAATTTATTTTTTAAATTCCTTTACTCATACATGTGTTTTGGTTCAGGCAGCCCATAAATCTTTACAAGAGTTTAAAGCAACTCAACAAAATCTTAATATATCTACTCAAGGGATGACAGTGGAACCTTGTAACTGGAACCCTCCTCCTCCAAGTGTAACCAAGATAAACTGGGATGCAGGTCTGAGTGAAGGATAAGGTAGGGTAGGTTTTGGCATATTAGCACGTGATTCTCAAGCAGAGTGAAGGCCTACAACAGGTTTTCAAAAGCAAGCTTTTATGATCCTCTTGTTGCTGAAGCTCAAGGTGCTTTATATGCTGTACAATTTGCTATTGAGTTGGGATGCAATTCAATCATCTTGGAGGGTGATTCTCTTCCAATTGCCAAAGGACTAGAGCAACCTATGGATAGATGGGATAGAGTTGGAATGATCCTCAGGGACACTGTCCCGTTTGTTTTCAGAAAACATCTCATCTCCTCTCATCTTATCTCAATTTCATCATTACACTTTTTTAAATTCCAATATAAAATAAAATAAACAATTCAACTTTTTCAAATCCATCTCATCTTATCTTATCTAATCATTACAATTTTTCTAAATCTCAAATCAAAATAAAATAAACAATTCAATTTTTTCAAATCTCAAAATAAAAATAATATTAAAAAATATATTCTAACAATATTTTATTTAACTTTTTAATTTTAATCTCAACTCATCTTATCTCATTTTCAAAAATAAACAATTACTCTATCGTCTTTACAGAATTGGAAGGTTTCTTTGGTTAAAAGAGCAGCCAATACTTATGCACATCAAGTGGCAAAATCCATTTCTACCTCAGGGTGTAGTTGATCTGGCTGTTAGTCCAGAAAGCTTTACTGCTGTAACTCGTGATTGAGAAATGAAAGCCAATACTTATGCTCATTTCTCAAATTCTTTTTAGTTGTGGTGCACTCACATGCACTGGGTGTCACGTGACTTGATCAGGAACACATCATGATGACGGCAGGACTTTTATTAGTTTATTTGGCATTTCGAATGGTTTTGTAAAGGAAAAAATCTACTTGCAAGCCATTCTGCGCACTAATACGCGCATTCATTCAATATAATTGGTCAGAAAGTACACTTTATTGAAAATAATACTAATTTAAATTTAGAATATGAAAGCAACAACATTGGTACGCATATTAGTACGCAAAAATGGATGAGGCATTCATATCTATTTTTAATTTTTCTACAGTGTCGCCGTTACGTGTAGCACTGTGCATAAATGTAAGTATTTATATTTATTTATTTTCTCTCTCTTCTTATATTTTTTTCCCTCACACTAATTTCTTTTTTCTTGTATTTTTTTTCTCACAAAATATTAAATAATATAATATTTAAATGATATAAAGAAAAAATAGATAGATTGATATATGGTGTATAATAAAAATTAATATATAAAATTAGTGATATATTTTAAAAAATAGAATAAAGAATCATTGTGAAAGTTCAAGCTAAAGAATTTGTAAATTTTTCTGGATAGGCCGGCTAGCTAGTACCCTTTTCTGGTTATTTATAGAATTTTTTTTTTTTTTTCCTTCGATGTACAGTTAGATACATGGCTATATATAAATATGTGTGTGTAATGAATTAAACTCTTCCATGAAAAAGGGACACTGTATGTTTTGGATAATGAGATAGATGAAATTATTTTAGATAAGAATTAAAAGTTGAATAAAATATTATTAAAATATTATTTTTAATATTATTATTATTTTAAGATTTAAAAATTTTGAATTATTTAGTATATTTTATGTAAAAATTTAAAATAATTATAATAATAAAGTAAGATAAGATAAAATAAGATAAAATACTATCTAAACAAGGCTGGAGTACTTTACGTGTTACTTTCACGTTAGGTAACTTTAAACTGGTTAATTTGTGGAACGTCAACTTATAAAGTAGTTGGCGTAGAACTTACGCTATAAATTTTCCTTCTTTTTGATCATTTAAAAAAAAAAAAATCTGCACTTGAAATTCGTAGATATATATATATATATAAATATAATTGCCAAATAATAACTATATAGCCCCATTTCTTAAATATATGAGTAAAATTATAGACAAGTCTTAAATAAGAGACCCTAGAGAAAAAAAAAAAAAAATATCACACTTTATGAATTATAAGATCCATTTTTTATAACAAAAAAAAAAAACTATACAAAATTTTAATCGAAAATTTGAATCTGTCTTTATTCTAAATACATAGCTCTTCTGATTTAAAATATCTATATAAGTTTGTTACTCATCATTTTCAGACTTCACGTACATTTTATTTATTTATTTATTTTTTTTATTCTTTTAAAATTAATTAAAATTTTCTATTAATTATCTATGTATTATATATTTGGTAAGAAAAACAATTTTAAAAAAAATTTAAAAATGTGATGTGTGATAATGGGAATAATGAATAGAATTTATATATAATTATGGAAAACATTATAGACACAAAGGGATCCCACACACTAATGTGGCATATTATAAGTGTGCCATGTCTCCTTTTTTTTTTTTTTTTTCTCCTCTTTTTTTTTCCTTTCTTTTTTTCCTTCTCCCTCCCTTGGGTTTTCCCTCCCCTCCTCCCCCTTTCCCTCTGCCTGCCTCTGCCCTCCCCGTGGCCGCTATGGTAATCGGGGACCACCTCAAGACCGGCAGAATCTACCGACAGTCCAAGCGAGACCGTCCGGCAGGGGATTGGAGCTCCCGTGCACGGCAACTATGAGGCAGGCGGAGGCAGAGAGGGAAATGGGGAGGAGGGAAGGGGAGACGACAAGAGAGGCGCTACTGTGAATGGGGGACGGTGCTGTTTGGACCGACGGCGGCTTCTGTCGACCCGGAGGTGGTCCCCGACTACTGTGGCGGTACGAAGATAGGCAGAGACAGATGGAGACACACGGGGAAGGGCAAATGCACGGGAAGGGGAAAAAGGAAAGGAAAAAAAAAGTGGGATACGTGGCAGTGTGCCACATTAATGTGTGTGGAATCCCTTTATGTCTGTAGTAGCTTTTAGAAGTATCCAGGAAAAATAGGGACAAGAATGGAAAAAAAAAAATTCAAAACACGAGGTAGACAATACAGGAATTTAATCACACAATAGCAAGGGTAAAAATGGAAGATTAGAAAAAAAAAAAAAAAAAACTGCTACCTAGTATCTAATACCTAGCTAGCTACTACAGTTTGGTTTCCTTATTGTTGTAATGTTGCCGTAACATTGACCATTAAAGTTTTCAAGGAAGCACAGTACACGTGCTAGCTAGTAGTCGACATGTAGGAACTCAGTGTTGCTAAATATTTTGAAATACTTAGTAAATTAGAAAATATGTAAAATAATAATAATAAATTAGAAAGAGAGAATTTGGTGTTGAAACACGTTGTGATGGACGCTTTCCTTAGAGTAGATTCCGCCGTCTCCAAATTTAAACATGCACTAGATTTCTTGACAGTCTACTTTCAAGATACAACAATGTCAGTTCCCATTAATCTCCTCATCGGTACACACAAAAGGAGATCCTCAAACCTGATATAAAATAGTCAAAACCCAAAGAAAGAAAAACAAAAAGAAGTAGGAAGTGTTTCTCTAATTTTTGTAAAAAATTAGGAGTCAATGAATTTGTGGGTGGAGTTCCTTATTTATAGAGAATGAAATGGCACTTGTGAAAAGTACAACTAAAATAAAATGACACTTGTAAAAAGTCACAACTTATTTAAATGAAATGGTACTAATTAAAAGTCACATAATATAAATGAAATAGTACTTATGAAAAATCACAACTTCTCAAATATTAGAGAATACATTGAAAATGTTTCTAATTCACCAACAGATACAACCCTTTGTTTTGTTGGTAAGCTGTTAAGACTCATATCCCCAAGAGGCATACATTGGTTCAAGTTACCAAGACACCTTTTCATTTAAATCTAGGTAACCGAACTGATATATTGAACAATGGTAATGGTTTACATTACTTTTACTTTATATCAAATATTTTAATCATTTCTAAGTTTAAAAACCAACAATCTCCCACCTAATTAAAATATTTTAAAAGACAGAATAGAATAAAATTTTCTTTGGACTAAGTACTATGTATCAATAGAGGTAGCTTGCGGCTTTGAACGTCTACCTAATGTTAGCGTGTTTCCATCTGAAAGATGCATGGTGAGCCAAGTGTTGAATCAGAATCTTTTAGCTCAGACTTCTCAACACATATAGCACGGCATAAATCAAGTTCCTTTCAAGGTGGTACATAAAGGCCGTGCACTGTATCTTAGATTCATGAGCACTCTAGGGAATAGCCCAATTACCATAGACTGTGGCCCCACAATCACACTCACATAGGTGAGTTCTCCAAGGGTACCTACAATTCAATACATCGCTTTAGTCTTGGACTCATTCAAAGCATTTTACTTTTCCTTTGCCATTGCATTTGTTACACTGACACCCTAGGGATGGACCTATTATAATATTTTAACAGTGCTATTCAGTCATTCAAATAGTTTGTTCTTCCCATTAAACCTTCTTCTTGGGATCTCTAGTCAAGAAGGTTGGGTTGCCGCTACCGATGACCTAATAATGGGCTTTAGTCCAATCCCCTTGATGTACGTATAACCTTCGACTTTGCTTGTCCTTTCGTCAAAAGATCCGTTAGGTTATCTTCTAACTTTACATATTCCAAAGTCAGGTATTCATTATTTATTAGGTATCTTATCGTAGAATACCTGATACTCAAATATTTCCTCTTATGATTAAAGTATTTATTATTACAAATACTTATTACCGCATGATTGTCACAAAGAACAGAAACAGCTGGCATTGATTTTTTAACTAGCGAAATTTCTGATAATAAATTCTTAAGCCACTCTACCTCATGTCCGGTAGTATCCAAAACTATTAACTCAACCTCCATAGTAGATCGTGACATCACAGTTTGCTTGAAAAATCTCTAAGCCACAGCTGCTCCACCGAGAGTGAAATATATCCACTCGTTCCATTACGATCTATTGTGTCAGTTATTCAACTAGCATCATTGTATGCTTCTAATACAGTGGGATACCCATAATAATGGATACCATATGTCATGGTTCCTCTCAAATATTCAAGAATTCTGTCCAATGCCTTCCAACGAGAATTATCAGGCCTACTAGTATATCTGCTAAGTCTTCTCACGGCATATGAAATACCAGGTCTAGTAGAATTAACAATATACAGTAACGTACTAATAATCTGAAAATATCTCAGTTGTGACACAGGATTTCCAAGATTCTTACTTAAATACAAACAAGGATTAAGAGGAGTACTGACATGTTTACATTCAAATCTCTCAAACTTTTTAAGAATTCAATATAATGAGATTGATTTATGCTAATACCATGACGAGATCTCATTAATTTAATACCAAGAATTACATGTGCATTTCCCATGTTTTTCATGTCAAAATTCTTAGATAAAAAATTTTTAACATCAAGAACAATATCTATATTAATATCAAATATGAGAATATCATCAACGTAAAGACATAGCATTACACATGCACCATCAACTATTTTAGTGTATAAACACTTATCAGATTCATTTATCTTGAAATCATAAGATAAAATTATTTCATCAAACTTTTGGTGCTATTGTTTAGGGGCTTGCTTTAAACCATAGAGAGATTTAATAAGTTTATAAACTTTCATTTCTTGTCCTAGAACCACAAACCTCTCTGACTGATCCATGTATATCTATTCTTCTAGATTGCCGTTAAGAAATATGGTCTTTACGTCCATTTGGTAGACCTCAAGTTTATGGATCGCTGCTAGAGCAATTAAAACACAAATTGTGATTATTCTAGTAACAGGAGAATACGTCTCAAAATAATCTATACCCTCTTTTTGTGTAAAGCCCTTTGCAACCAACCTAGTTTTAAATTTATCAATAGTACCATTAAGTCTCAATTTATTTTTAAAAATCTACTTACATCCAAGAGGAAGATCACATAAGTTCCAAGTGCCATTAGTCTTAAGAGATTCCATCTCATTATTTATTGTTTATTTCCAGAAAGCAGAATCAATGGAAAGCATGACATCCTTAAAGGTCAACGGGTTTTCCTCCATATAATAAGTATAAAAATCATGTCTAAAATCCTTCTTCCTTTCTAACTTGTTTTCCTCTTCGAAGTTCATTTTCTAATTCATATGCACTATCAGGATTAGATATAATCGTAGGTTGACTACTGGTGGAAGGAAAACTTACTGTAGATAAAGATCTTTCTAACTTATTTTTTAAAGGAAATAGATCTTCAAAGAATGTTGCATTCCTAGACTCCATGATGGTGTTGGGATCAATACCTTGGACTTCTGATTTGATAATCAAAAACCTATATGTAGAACTATGTCTAGCATACCCAATGAATATTGAATCTACTGTGTTGGGACCTAATTTATTTTTCTTAATTTTTAGAATATTAACCTTTGTAAAACAACTCCAAACTTTAAAGAAATTAATATTGGGTATTTTACCCTTCAAGAGTTCATATGATGTCTTGTCAGATTCCTTAAATGGTACTCTATTTAAGATCAAACAAGATGCAAGTATTGCTTCCCCCACCATTGTTCAGGTAGGCCGGAATTAGAGAGCATGCATTTGACCATATCTACCAAGATTCTATTTTTTCTTTCAGAAACACCATTGGATTGAGGAGAATATGGAGCGGTTTCCTCATGTATAATATCATTCTCCTCACAGTATTTAACCAATTGATTAGAAGAGTATTCAACTCCTCTATCAGACCTGATAATTTTAATCTTTCTCTCCAATTGGTTTTCAACTTCAGTTTTATAAACGACAAATTTACTAAATGATTCATTTTTTGTTTTCATCAAATAAACATAACAAAATTTAGACATATCATCTATAAAAGTACTGAAGTATTTATTACCACCTTTAGAGGAGACACAATTTAAATAACAACTATCACTATGAATTAATTCAAGTAGCGATAAATTTCTTATAACAGATTTAAATGGCTTTCTAGACTGTTTTGATTGAATACAGATTAAATATTTTTCATCCAAATCAACAAGAACTTTAGGAATAATCTCTAAATCCATCACTCTTTTAATATTATGATAATTAACATGGCCTAATCTAGCATGTCATATTGAAGAGAAACATGTAGAAAATGTAAATTTATTATTAAAATCAAATTTGTTTTCTACATTATTTTGAATATTTACTACAAACAAACCATCACTCACATAATCTTTCTCCACAAATAACCCATATTTAGTTACAATAACTTTATTGGATTGAAATAATAATGTGTAGCCTACCCCATTAAATAAAGATCCACTAATTAGGTTTCTCTTCGCCTCTAGTACGTAAAATATTTCTTCTAAAGGAAGAGTATTTCCAGACGTTAATTTGAGTACAATTTTTCCTACTCCAAATACTTGTGCAGAGGTGGAATTATCCATTGTCACTGTCATGCCGCTTATATCCTGATATATTGAAAAAATATTGCGGTTAGAAGTGACATGTACATTGGCTTATGTGTCTACTATCCAATCAATGATACTACAAGCCAGATAAACTTGGGGACTTATGGTTACATACCGTTCATCAATTCCAACAAAGTCAGTCCCGGAAAGCACCATATGAGCTTGTGGGTTAGGCAATTTTGGTTATTCATTGTCTTAATTTATCCTCTTCTTATAGTGACAATTTTTGGCTAAGTAACCCGATTTGTTACAGTTAAAATAAAATGGGTCTCTTATCATCTTTGTTGATATAGGACTTTGGTTTCAGATTATTCCCATAATTAGTTTTACCTTTATTGAATTTGGACTTCTGATGTAATGGGTTCTTATGTGTTTTATGGCCTTCTATAATATTTGCTTTAGACTGAAAATCAAAAACCAGTGGTGGGACAGAATCATTTTTCAAGTATTGTTCTTGAATCCTAATGGCAGAGATCAAGGTTTCCATGGTCATATCTTCAGTCTTATGTTTAAGAAATTAACCAAAATTCTTCCATGAAGGAGGCAACTCAACTATTATACAAATAATTTGGAGACGCTCCGTAATACTCATTCCACATTGGCCCAATTCATGATAAATGATAGTTAACTCATGCAATTACTCTACCACAGATTTGGAATCATCCATCTTAAAGCCAAGAAATTGGCTTGCGGTGTACTTATCCATTTCGGCATCTTGTACACCATATTTCTTATCAAAAGCATTCCAAAAATCTTTGACAAATTTAATGTGTAGGTAAACATAAAAAAGTGTATCACTTAAATGATTTAAAATCCTACATCTACACAAATTATCTTTTCCTGCATATGTTTGCAATTCAATAGTACGTGCGGGCTCATGTAAATCATTAGAAGGATGATCATCTTCAATAACAAAATATAATCCAAGCATTGTAAGAAAGATTTTCATCTTTTCTTACCACATTTAGAATTGACTCTTCTAAATTTCTCGAGTGCAATAGGTTCGTTTGAAGTCATGGTAGCAACCAATCAATTAAAACACACATCTAGTTTAACAAAGAAATTCTACTCTAAGATTATTGGTAAATATTTTGAAATGCTTTGTAAACTAGAGAATATGTAAAATATTAAGAACAAATTAGAAAGAAAGAATCTGGTATTGAGGCACATTGTGGTAGAAGTTTTCCTTAGAGTAGATTTCGTCGCCTCTAAATTTAAACATACACTAGGCTTCTTGACAGTCTACTCCCAAGATACAACAACGTCGGTTCCCATTAATCTCTTTGTCGGTGCATACAAAATGAGATACTCAAACTTAATATAAAATAACCAAAGCCCAAAGAAAGAAAGACAAAAAGAATGAGGAAATGTTTTTCTAATTTTTATAAAACAAATTGAAAGACAATGAACTTATGGGTGGGGTTCTCTATTTATAGAGAATGAAATGGCACTTGTTAAAAGTCACAACTAGAATGAAAAGTCACAATTTATTTAAATGAAATAGTACTGATGAAAAGTCACATCATATAAATGAAATAATACTTGTGAAAAATCACAACTAAAATAAATGAACACTTTTGAGAGATCATAACTTCTCAAATATTAGAGAATACATTAAAAATGTTTCTAATTTACCAAAGAACACAACTCTTGTTTGGTTGGCAAGCTGTTAAAACTCATATCCCCAAGAGGCATATCTTGGTTCAAGTTACTAAGACACATTTTCATTTAAATCTAGACAACCGAACCGATATATTGAACAATAATAAAGATTCACATTATTTTTACTTTACATAGAATATTTTAATCTTTCTAAGTTTAAAATCCAACACTCAGAACCACTAAAATTACCAGGTCTGCCCGCCCCCTGCTCTCGATCATCATCACTCTTCACCGCATTAATAATTCTCTGCTTGCTGGGACCCTAGCTACTGGCCGCCGGAGAGGGCGGGCATGCACTCCAACTCTTGTTTCATTTCCAGCCTAGCTCCTTTCTGATGGATCGATCTGCCATGATCCACTCAGAAAACTCAACCACTTTGCCAATTTCTTCTATTACTCATGTGATCTCACTCTTTTTCATTCTAATTCCCATCATCAAGTTTGGTTTGTGTAAGCTTTTTTACAAGATAATTCGCTCCTCCATCATTTGGGATTTTGTGATCTTGCTTTACGATTCCTTCTCCAAAGGGTCGTACAAGCATGATGATGACATATTGGCAGATAGCAGCAGGAGTACTACTGCTCCAGAACCAGCGATCGGCGTTTACGAGTGGAAGCCGGCGGCGGCGGGGTCTACTAGGGAAAGTAGAAGAAGAATGTGCAGTGTGTCTGAGCAAGATTGAGGAAGGAGAAGAGATGAGAGAGCTGAGATGTGAGCATCATTTTCATAGAGTTTGCTTAGACAGATGGATTGGATACAAGGGCGTAACCTGTCCCCTATGTCGTGATTTCCTATATCTGAGTCGAACTGTCTGCAGCACTGCTGAACTTGGAGTGGAACTGAATTGCTGCATTTTAAATATTGTTGTTTGAGTTCTTTCGGTCACCGGCGCGAGACATGGTGGCTACGCTAGCTAGCTAACATGCAGCTGAATCATCGGAAAACCATGAATTGATGATCAAAAAGCATGCATGCATGCATTTAAAATATTCCTAATTGTCATATATTTTACCAATTAAGAATATTTATCCATAATAATAATAAGAAATAATATAATATAATATTTCTGTCATATGATCCATTTTTAATCCTTATTTGTTTCATTATTGTTCGACTTTATCGGAAAAATTTACCAAGCATCACGGCCAGCTGGTGCAGTTTCTTCTTCAAGAAACCATAATTTGCGAGATTATATTTATTAATCTATTTATATATATATATATTTATATATATATTTATTTATATTGGGGCGCGGCGCATGGGACATCATGACTTGCTAGCTAGAGTTCTTGCTATATATGTATTTAATTGCATGCCTTGCACAAAATTAAAATATGTAAATACAATTTGAATGTGGATAGAAATTAATATTTTCCAATCCATTTATAAATAAGATAAGTGTTCATTAAACATGTTATAAGAATATATTTTTTTTATAAAAGTCTAACTTAAAATTGATGATACTGCAGTTATACTCAATTAAATCGTCCTGATCTTACAATTACATTATGTACTTAATTAGAGATAATTTGTTCTCCGATTCAGAGGTTGTTTACGCGGTACTCTTGCATGCATCATGCCGACAATATCGTAGTTCAATATTAAGAATTATTGTGCTATTTTTTTTTTTTTTTTTGTCAAAATAATAACTTGGCTTATCAATTATGTATAGTACAAATAATTGCATGGGTTTGTTGAGTCGACCTATGATCTGCAGCGATCCATGTATATATCTAATTAGAAAATCCTCTCTGCTTCATGTGACTACTGTACGTGCAGTGGCTAGCTAGTTGATCATCTTGTAATTATAAGTACCCGAAACATGACTTCTAAATTCGATGGTCTTAAATGAATGCTCTTAATTTCTGATCATGACCTATATATTGTCGATACTAATTAATAATTAAGGAATTTGTGTCCATTTTTTTCATAATATATGCATATATAGGTGATAGATCTAGTGAGGAATTCTTTCGATAAAAAGAAAAAGAAAAGAGAAGGGGGCATGGTTGTTGTATATTATTCTAACCTGATCTTAAAAAAGGAAGACTCAGGCTGCGTTTGAATGTTGAACTGAGTTGAGTTGAGTATTTTATGAATAGTAGTGAGTTGAGCTTGTTGAATGAGTTTGGTGGGGTCCACTTAAATAAGTTTTTGTTATGTTTGGATGTCAAAATGAGTTTAGATGTATTTATGAAAAATTGTAAAAGAAATGGGACCCACCACTGTTGACGTCAGATTTTTATTCCCATGCGCTGCAGTAAAAAAGTTGTCCCCGCATTGACGCAATCCGCACAAACCGAGAGAGAGATGATAGTAAAAAATAAAAATAAAGAAAACAGATCGAGAGAGATGACAGTAGGAAAAAAAAAAGAAAAAAAAAAAAAAGAAATGAACTTTTGTCAGGATGTTGATGTTTGAACAGTAGCTAAATATCAGCTTTTTGACTTTTCGGCCTTTCAGTCATTTCCATCCATCTACAGAATCTACACTAAAGTAAATTCACCGAATTCATGAAGAGATACAGTCATGATCAGTGTTTGGATGGCTGAATGAGTTTAAAAATAAAGGATGCTCAACTCAATTTGGGATCCAAACTGGCCCTCAAACAGAATCTTCATAAAAAAAAAAAGTACTATATACAACATGTGTTTTGGGAAGGATGCAGGAACACGACCTAGCTATATATACCATAGGAAAAAATATGTATAAAATTATATATATATTTATACATATGTACTAGGGAACCGCCCCGGATACGTTAGTATAGGGGTACACCTAAAATAATGATTTAAATAAATAAAAAATAAAAAAATCAATAGCTTATTTATCTAGAAAAAAAAATACAAGGTTAAAGAAAAACAAAAAATAAAGATTAAAAAATAATCTAAACTTCAGCAAAGTATGAAAATTGGTCTGCATCCATATTAAATTATCTATTTACTCTCTATATAATAATAAAATATTATTAATTTTATATTAAAGACATTTTGGTAAAATATGATCTTTCATTAAATTCTACAAGGAAGCTACACGTCTAATGGTCAAAGGTACTAAGGACCTTTTGGTAAAACATGATTTTTCATTAAATTCTACAAGGGAGCTACACGTCAATGGTCAAGAATTTTAATGGTATTTTGATAAAATAGAACTTAACAGAAAAATAACAAAAGTTAACGAAAAAATAACAAAAATTATTATTTACAGTTAGATAACCACTTATTATAATAGAGTAAATATGGAGGTTATGGTCTACGTTCAATTATCTTTAGAAGTCTTTGTGGGGGGTGCATGGGGCCGATGGTGATGGCACACACCACCATGCAGTCCCCCAACCCCTCCACAAGTTGATCTCTTTCCACCAATTCATCATGACCGCGTGGTAAGTCTTCTTCATGTGGATCATGATTCTTCTCCCACGTACTACACCATAACAGCATGTACGACAATAATAATAATAATAATAATAATAATAAACAAGAGAGAGGTCTCTTTTATATTGGAGGAAGCACAAAATTTGTTTTGACATCATATATATTTAATCATCACAACTTGTTTTTAAAGTAACAGAAAAAAGTAAATTAAATTAGACTGCGATTTAATATTATGAGCTTCTGATCATCTTGAAATGAACATGATTTAATTTAATTGCAAAATTGTAGAACCAACCATATATATGAGTACTAATTGAATATCGTTTAGTATTTTCCCTGCCTTATATATGTATGTATCTTGTCACGGCAACTAATTAATAATTAGTGTATTTCAAGTGATCTACAGAGAGATAGAGAATATATATATATATATATGTACTACTGTATTTTATCTCTGATGAGAAAATTGTTCTACATGATTCATTTTGTCTCAGTTCCTTAAAGACTATAAAAAAAAATAAAGGCGGAAGTCGATTGAGTTGGGTACGATACTGCTATAAAAAGTAAAAAATGAAAAATAAAAATGTATAATTGCACAGCATAGTAGCATGTGAGATTGGTACCCGAATTGGGTATATTTAACACGAACGGGGACAAAAAATGAAATTACAGACAAGGAGTTCCTCTTCTCATATCAGTTCTTCGCTCATCATATCCAACCTAGTATTAAGAGTGAGGCTAGTCCTTCTCAAGCATGCAGCAGCATGTTTGTTCCTTGGTTCATAATTATTCTTACTTTTTTTTCACAAAAAGTAAAAAATAAAACATCACAAAACCCCATAACTTAAAACGTATGAGAAAATGTGTTACATTGAGATAGAACCAAACACACTTGTATTTCCTTGACCACACTGATCACTCCTCCATGACTTGGAATAAAGAAAGCCCTACCGGATACGAGAACTATTTCTCAATAATAATGGCAACAAAATTTTCAATTAGGGTATACCTGTAAGAAATTACATTTTCTCAATCACCACTCAACACTGACTCTAAATCCAAAAATTGCAAAAACGACAGGAAAATAAAACCTCATACTTTACAAACTCCCTCTAGCCTTTCATCCCTTGCAACTGCAAGAATTTTTTTTTTTTTTTTTCCCTTCTTTTCGATCAACCAATGAATGGAACAGCACCCAAAAATCAGGCATACCAAACAAAGACCTTAGCGATTCAGTACCATCTGAATAGCATCCCTTTCAGACTGCGTCAAATTCTGTAGTATTGAAGGGGAAAAAAAAAAAGACCACATATTTTAAGTTAGTTATATACAAGAACACGACATTGGAAAGGAGGGGACTTCACAGTGATAGATGTTTGCCACTGCTCGAGTGACAATTTAAAGCACCTGGCAAAGTTTCTCAAACAGCTGTCTGTCATGCTGACAAAAATTCACAAAGAAATCTCCAAGATAGTGTGCCAGATTGATCTGTGAGGGGCAATTGAGTAGTTGAAAACATCTGAAATGCTTAACCTTGATAATATTTAAAAAAAGAACAGAAACATCGAATATATAGACCACCTGATTAAGGGGATCCACGACTCTTAGTTGGTCATCTTCATAGTCATCATCTTGATCCTGTAAATGTTCAAGCAATTTAACCGGAAATACCAGAAATATATATATAAATCAAAACGAGAGAAAATTTCACACATATATTGGACAACAGGAAAGTTATCCAGTTCCTTTCAAACCTTGTTAAATACTTTTTCTATTGCTTCAAGATGTCCGTATGTTGGCCTACCGGATGATGTAGTACACAGTGAATCAAGCAAATCTTTATCAGTTTCTATATCCTCAGTTTGAACCTCTTCCCAGTCACTATCCTGATACACAATTGGTTCAAACCTTTTAGCTCCAACGACAAGTTATAATCTGGACCTGAACAACTTACCGGAAAAAAAAAAAAAAAAAAAGAGACCTGGACCTAGACATCAGATTATAAAACTTACTGCCTCATCATCGTCTGCCAAATCTTGTTCTTGGATTTCAACTAATACATCTGCCAACAGCGCCAACATCTGCATCACGAAGGGAAAAGGGGAAAAGGATTTGCAAGGTTGTTCAATTTGAACACGTCATTTCTGATATAGAAAGGGAAAATGTTGGCAAACAGAGGACAGTCTTTCAGCATAGAATGACAGAATTTTTGTACAACAACCCATATAACAAACTTCTTTTTCCTGATGACATGGAATCTCACCAACGGTGGGGGGGCTTCGAACCCACCCACATTAGGGAGTAAGCTCCAAATACGCAACCCCACCCACAAAAAAATGTATCACATAATCCAAGGGAAGTTCCAGTGTAGAACCAAACCCAAGATATCTGAATTTACAGCTCATCCCAACCCACCCTATGACCACCAGCTGCACCCTGACTGGTATATATCAAGAGTAGTTCTAATGATGTTCAGAAGTAATATGAATGGAAATAGAAAGTACCACCTTCAATATTTCCCCAGACTATTCATCTGGCTTAGAAAAGCAAACATGTCTTGGACCATGGGCCAGCAAAAAGATTCTGTACGTCCAAAAATCATTTTCAAGAGATGAAATGCAATGTAGAAATACCTTTGCAGGAAGTGGCACCACCGTCCACTGATCTGGAGCAAATTTAGCTCTGGAGCGTGTGGTTATTCCGGGAGCAGTCTTTTCCATGAAAATACAAATGAATTTTTAAAAAAGAATTTTTAAAAAATGAACAGTGCACATCCGAAATGAAAATGCATTTAAAATTATATGCAGACCTTAATTAGATGGTGTTGGACATTGATTTTGGCTAATTCAACATGCCTGGTACTAAGCAACAATGCCAAAGCACTGGTAGTCACTTTAATTTGGTAGGCCCCCTGAATCTCACCTGCACTCAAGTCGAAATTGGTATAGATGATAATTTTAATCGACTTGTATCCTCTAGCAAGCTTTTGGCCAATCATGATTGTGGTTCATAGTGAAATTGATCCATATGAGTAGTGCTTTAGTAAAGGCTATATGAACAGCAACAAATTATCAAAGCTACCTATAAGACTAGTAGATTCATTTAGTTAAATTTTAACCCAGTATTATAAGTTCAATGCAAATAAGGCAGTTCTGCAAGTATGCACATTATAAGCATGCGTGTAGAATTTAAACCCTTGCGCATGACAAATGCAAGATGGAGCATCTCTCGGTAGATCATTGCTGTGTGAAGTAATGCAGCTGTTTTCCATCTGCCTGTGCATTTGAGACAAATCATCACCAAATTATCATTTAAGATATTTGCATCTGACTGGAGCTTTAAGGATTTTAACTATCTTCTACTTTCAAATGATTTCAAATATCTCCAGGCATTCACATCCAGGTTTCAATCGGTATGGAAATCTCCCTTCCTGAGGATATGGAGGACGAGGGTGTGGAAGTCTCTGCAGAATATCTACAAGCAGTAGGCTACAGTACATCCTTATTTACTGTGGCTTTCAGCATAACATTAAAAACAGCGTTTGGCGGTCCTTTCCGTGGTCTAGCCGTGGAACATGGGCCTAGACCATGTTAGCTCCATTGACCCATTTTGTGTTTATGTCTATGTGTTGTATTGATTGTAACAAGATGTTTTGTCGGGCTTTCTACCCCCTTATTTTGTATCTTCCTTTTTTCAGTTTAATGAAGATCTTATTCATTAAAAAAAAAAAAGTTTCAATTGCTATATCTACTATCTGATATTAAAATGACTTGGCCACAAATGTTTCAAAAAATAGATTCTAGCTCTAGTAACATTTACAAAGGGATGGGGAGCTAAATGGTCGTACTTCTATCTTGTTCCATCATTCAAGGGCACAAGTTGGGGAAAAGGGATCCTCCTACTAGAATGGTTAGCCTCTTTCATACTATAAGTTTCACAAAATCTAACTCCATTCCTTATAGAGAACAAACAATCACCTTCAATATTAATTGTGACAACAGCTATCATAATAAACTCAAGAATTGCATACCCCAGTTCAAGGAAATAGGATTGAATAATTAAGAAAGGTGGGTAGATTTCAAAACCCACTTTTCTTCATTTTCCAAATGATCAAAACGATATTAATATGAGAAATTGCCACTGCAAGGCTGCACTTTCACAAAGCCCTGCACATGTGACGAAAACCAAATCTGATCTGTATTGATAAGAGGGATTCAATACAGATAAGGTGATGCTAGGAAGTAGGACAGCATGCTATGGGTTCATACAGGAAATTCCAAGTTCTCTGTTTCTTCTTTTTACAGCATATTAACCTGTCACAGGAGCTGTGAGTTCCCTTGGAAAAATATTTGGAGAGTGAAGGTTCCTTCCAAGGTGGCTTTTTTCAGTTGGGTGGCATCCCTTGGCAAGGTTTTGAAAACTGATAATCTTAGGAGGAGAGGTATGTACATAGCTGATTGGTGTGTCATGTGCAAGGATGGAGAATCTGTTAACCATCTTTTTCTTCACTGTGAAGTGGCCATGTTTTTGGAGAGAAAAGCTTCAAGCCGGAACCGGTGTAAACTTTTAATTTACACCAGCCAATAAGATGCGAACACGCAAGAGACTCATAATTTATTCTAGGTGCGCACTGAGAGCATTTCTCCTTATTTCTTTCTCATTCTCCAGAAGGCAGCTTCCTTTCACTCTCGGTCTCACTCTCATCACCACGAAGCCTGTCCCTCTCTCGCGCTATCTCTCTCTCTCTCTCTCTCTACCCAAACAGATCCAGTTCCTCTTCCACTCTCTCTCGCTGACTTCGTTCGTAGGTAAAGCAGCCGATGAGGTCGGCAGCCTCTCGCAAACTCTCTCTTTCTCATTCTCGCAGACTTCTACTCACTCTCGCTCTCTCTCTCTCTCTATCCAGCGGAAGTAGCAGCCAATATCTCTTCACAACAGGTCGCAAGTCAAGACTCTAACACCTGCCAGATGTAATAGGAGTGACTTTTCAAGATGAACTGTCGATTTCCCTCTTTGAAATAGAAATCTTCAAATCTGGGTTGATGATTCTCAACCTTCTTCTCAAGAGGTTGTGAACTCTTTGATTTCTCTCTTATCAATTTGGAACACAGCTCCTTAATTAATCTTTGCAAGTGGTTTAATACTCGGTTATGGTCAATTTTAATACACTTTTAACGTTTTCTAAAAACTCAATTTGGTCTCTGGAACCCATCTCTCTGATTAACGTTCTCCCTCTCCCTCCCTCTCTCTGTGTTTGTTTAGTTAGAATGGAAATGGGATGTGTGGAACCGGCGTTGAAGACTAATTTGAGGAATGAAATGACTGTAAAACCAAATCATACAAGTGGTTTTCAAGGATTTGTTGCCTGGGAATGGACAAAATGGCATGGGTTGCGATAGTTTTTCTGTGGACAAACTCCTAAACTTGTCTAATGAAGATGGGCTTTGTAAAGGAAGAACCAAGAAGAAGAGAAAGAAGATAAGGGCTTTGTCTCTGTTTCCCATCAGTAGGACCACCAAAATTCCAATCCAGCATCACTTTTTCTACCAAAGACAAGTTTGGCTCCGAACTCAACGTTCCAACTTTCCTTTTCCTGAATTCTGCACTCTTTACCCATCCGAAAAAGTCTTAAGAATGGAGGGCTGAAACCAGAGACAGTAAAGTCTTGGTTTATTTTTCCTTCTCATATTATCCGTTCCTATTTTGAGGGGAGAGAGAGAGCGAGAGAGAGGCAAAATGGGTGAGGAGAGGAGAGAAAGTTATCGGGAGAGAGAAGGTTCCTACCAAAAGTCCCTACAGATCTTATGGAACCAATTCTATTTAACTTTTGGAGAAACTCTTACGTGCCATATCCTGATTGGGTGGTGTAAAAGGTGTAAATACACCAAATCCTGCTGCCAGCTGCTCCCTTTTGTGGAATGAGGTTTTTAATCGGACAGGTTTACTTTGAGTGATGCCTAAGGATGTGGTGGATCTTTTGGCAGGTTGATATGGATCAAAGGGAGGAAAGTATGCTGTTGATATTTGGAAGATGATTCCTACATGTCTCATGTGGTGTCTATGGCTTGAAAGGAATGGAAGATGTTTTTGTAGATAAAGAATGTTCGATGGGAGAACTTAGGGATTTTTTTTCTTTAGCACTTTGTGTTTGTGGGCTAAAACTCTTGTAATGGTTGATGTTAACTTTCAGAATTTGTTTTGTTTTTAGAGAGAAGTAGGAATTTCCTCTATATACGTCCTGTGTACTTGCGTTTTGCCTATTCTTGGGAATAAAGTTTCTTAGTACTTATAAAAAAAAAAAAAAAGACAGGGATTGAACTTCTATATGATATATCATTAACCCCACATCCCTGTATATCTGACTAAATATCATAAGGGCGGGAACTTTTCAATGCCTCTCCCCTTTAAAATCCGTAGTTTTTCATTCTTTGTACTTCTGGCCTTGTCAAACTTATATGACAAGTGGCCATTGAACTAAGGTTTGACCCTTAGGTGTAAGAGCCTTATAGTTTTGGTGGTATGCTATAACGACCCGGTTCAATAATTCTAAGATTGGAATATTGACAATTTTTATTGGACTTAAATTATATTTAATAGGCCATATCTGATAAGCTCACGAGTGATAAATTATTAAGATTGATTAGGAATTTTAATTAGACTCAAGAACTAGGTTAAATCCAATTTATTATTTATTGAAGGAGATACTCCTTTTAGAATTTAAAGATCGGTCAGAAATTTATTTCAATTTAAAATCATCACTGATTAAAGTTCCCTACACAATCTCGGTCACTCCCAATCCTACATTAAATGAACTACTAGAGTATCTTTTTAATTTCAAATACACTAGAATTACCATTCTAGAATCCTCTTCACCTTAAAATTCCTAAACCCAACCCATACCATCCTATAAATAGAGTCTCATGCATTGTAACACAGCATGGCCACCTTCGTCTCTTCCTCCCTCTTAATCACAACCACCGTCATCCCTCCATCGCACCGTGATCGATTGTGTCGAAAATTTTAAGAAGAAACACTATAAGGTAAGTAGTTTGATCATAAATTAAGATTAGTATACGCTAACTAGTTATATATATTATTATTAAATTCAGTTCTTTGGAAACCAGTGTTTACGTACCACGTATATCATGATATTTGTAAGCACGTCATTCATCATGTTTTCTTCCGCATATTATAGTTACATATGTATTTTATATCGCACATTGCATAAGACACGAAAGTTTTCATAAAATCAAGTGTAAGATAAGTTCAAAATAGTTAATCAGATGGTCATTCAAATGCATGGTATCAATATGATTTATAGGTGGATGTGCAAGCCATGGAGCTAAGCATGGTCCATCATAGTATGCTAGAATACTATTAGCAGCAGGATGTGAGGCCAGTACACAACCTTGCACATAGGGTTAAGTGTGTGGGTCAGTATGATAAGTATGATAAGTCAGATAAGCCCAAGATAAATCATGCATGTCATAGCATACGTATGAACAATAATAATTTTAAATTCTCAGCATGAAATATTTTATGAAAAACCTTATGTTAAGTATATTTACATTATGATGAGTTTTTTCTTAAGTCATCAACTAAGTTTAGTTGTTTTATGTTTTTAAACCACATCAAATCAGAATATTTATGAAGGTATAACTCCAGGACGAGACTTAGTCTAGGAATGCGTGACTGTGGCCTAGACCATGTACAAAGATTTTAAGTTATTATTTTTTTATGGCACGGACTTCGACAAATTTTAATAAATGCTTCCGCGCACTCTCATTTACGATTTTAGTATTTTAACTCAAAATGACTCTATTTATTATAAGGAATCTTTGCACTTGGCGCTTCCTTTAGAAAACAAAACAAAACAAAACAAAAACAAATATATTTTTAAGTCAGGTTCAGTAGCACTCCGGCTGTCGTGATTTTCTAAAAAAAATGTCTTTCTTTACTATGGAGAGCGGAGTGTTACATATGCTCCCTCCAAGTCTTAAGGTTCGAACTCCTTGGGTGCAAACAATTTCTAAGGACCATTGGACTGGGAGAATTTCCCTTAAGTGCACCTGGGGTAATTCAAGGAAAAATTCCTTACCGAGGGTCTGTGCACCCCGAGATTAGTCAGGGCTTTGTTCCCAAATACCCAATGCCAATAAAAAAAAGTATATGTAATAATGTCTTACAAATTACCTCGTCCTTTTCATCATCCATGCACAATGAAATGCCTATGGTTCTAGATTAAGTATATTAGCGGTAAAACACAAGATTGTCAAACATGTCGGGTCAGGTCATTTGGGTTTGGCTCATTTTTTAGTCAGCCTGAACCCGCACAATCATTTCATAGGTTGACCCAATCCACCCCATTTGACAAATTTATTTATTCAAGTCGAACTGACATGACATGTTTGAAAATAAAAACAAAAACAAAAAAAAGGAAATTTGAGAAATATGAGAATTTTTCAATTTAAAATTCAATATCTAATTAAAAACATATAGCAGGCCAATCGGGTCATGGGTTGACCTGACTGACTGGTGACTTGACTAACCCAAAATGACACTAATAACCGTTTTCTTTTTTGCTAATCAGGTCAACTGCCTTTCTAACACAAGGCATTATGAAACCCATTCTGAATGACACATTCATCTTCAAAGCCTCATTATATATGTGATTACTCAGTGTCACTTGAATACGTTGCTGAAAAAAGACCAAGGCATAAGGTGTACTTACCTTGCTGCTTCGTCCATTCTGACATTACATAAGCAAAGGAATTATCATAGCCTTCAGCTGGGATGCTGACCAGCAAATCAATAAATTGCTCAACATTTGGGGAACTCATATGAACCTGCAATTTTAAAGGAAGAAAATATTCCAAACTCAATCCATAGAAAATATGAGCGGGCGCCTAACTTCTCAACCACACCAGTAATCAGGCAATGTTGAGGAAATTTGACAAGCAACTCCACCGATAAGGTAGAAACCTCAAAATATAAGAGTGGAACCAAGTTTCAGCAACTTAAAAAACCAGTACAGCAAAGAATGGATGCGAATAGCAAGGAATTTCAGTTTTAGAGTTCTCTCATGAAAATTGTTTTTTTTTTTACCTCCAACGGGCTTTGAGCAATACATGCAACTACCAGAGAATAATATGTGTGAAACAATTCAAAATGAAAATGGTTAAAGGTTCGGTCATTCTAAACAACATCAGCAGATAAAGCTAAAAAAAAGGATGCCAAAATAACTCATAATGAAGCTAAAAGATAAAGGACATTACTAATCTAGCGAAAATAAGTAGCAATGAACTTCTCAATCCCACTATTTGAACAGATTGCATTCTTCTAACAAGAGCAGCAACCAGGTTTCGAATATGCTGTGACATTTCGGATGACAGATGCAGTATAAGCTGCAGAATGTAGGTCCCGACGAAAAGAGAACCAGAGCTTTCCAATTCGGGGTCTAGAAGCCTGCATGCGAATTTCCCAAATATCAACATCCACAAATCAGTATCTATACGAATATTTTAAGTATTTTTTATAGGTAATGAGAATATTATAAATATTGATGACCATAAATCATCAGGTATATGAATGCTGAAGTTAGAAATAAAAACATAAAATAAATAAAAAATAAACCACAACAATCATTTTAGAAAGAACACAACCCAAAACTACTCCATCACTTCACAAAGAAAGATATATCATATCCTTTCCTGTTTCAGAGATTTCAACTCTTTCTCCACATAGAATAATACTAACTCCTGAATGAGCAATGAAGAATCCTAGTTACTAGAAAGATCAGCTTTCAGCAAAAGAGGTGAAGTAATGGGATGGAAAATCTCAATACTTCACTTTGCAAATGATTAAAAAAGAACCCGTTGAAGGGGAAAACTAGAGGCAATCAATACGTTTACCTATAGAAAAAACAAGAGGCAATCAATACGTTTACCTATAGAAAAAACAAGAGGTAATCAATATGTTTACCTATAGAAAAAACAAGAGGTAATCAATACATTATAAACACATCCATCCTGCCGCCACCCCTCACCCACCATCGACCAAAGAGTGACATCTCACCTCCGTCACAAATGAGGCCGATGGGCCCCCGCGTCCTCGCTAAGGGCCGTCTGGCATCAGTCCTTTCCGGCGAACCGGTCCTTTCGCTACTCTTGGTCGGAGGTGTCAATACTGTCGCCGTGCACTTTGCCACCGCCACAAACTTGGTTGACGGACTCCAGCGACTCCATTGTGGGGCCCTCCGACATCGGTCCTCCTCCGACGACTAGGAGTTTTCTTCTGTTTTTCCATTAACATAGTTAAAGGGCACTGCCTTGAGCCTAAATACTCGACAAAGTGAAGCCCTAGCTTGGGAAGCCCCTGCATTTGAAGTTGAAGGTTTGATATCATTATGGGTCAGCTAGTGCGCTTTTGGGTGGAGTCGAAGGCTTTTGAGCTTTTACCAGAAACATGGAAGTCTTCATTAAAAATTGTGGAGAGGAGCATAAGGGTTTGGAGATTTGTAGTGATGGGTCATAGTGGTATAGAATGGCTAATGGCTACAGTGGAAGCAATATTACAAGCGGGGAGAAATTTTCGATTTCACAAAACACTTACGCGAAGGAAACAGAGTATTCTTGGATCAACGATGCTCCAACGAGCATGGTAGGTATCTAACTGTCACCGAATATGGTGGAGGCCGGTGGAGTGTCGTAGTCATTCTTGAAAGGTATGAAGGTCTGGGTTTGGAGAAGTTTGTTGCGGACTCATGCAAAGCTGCGGATATGTTTTTTGCTGATGGGTCACGGAAGGAAAACCAAAAGAAGAATGAGAACATCAACTTGGAGGTGAATCATAAAGACCCAAGTACATTCACGGTGGCGAGGCGATCATATGCGGCAACTCTAAAGACGAGTCATGCTTCGGGGGTTCAGAGTGGGGACCGATGAAAGTGGTCTACAGATCACACCTCAGAACTAGCTTGTCACGATGCACAATTCTTTAAAGGATGGAACCCCAACTAGTCAAGTTNAGTCATGCTTCGGGGGTTCAGAGTGGGGACCGATGAAAGTGGTCTACAGATCACACCTCAGAACTAGCTTGTCACGATGCACAATTCTTTAAAGGATGGAACCCCAACTAGTCAAGTTGAAGGCAGCGATAGCTTTCTTGTTTATGCAAATAGACCTGCTTTCAACAGGAGGCAACAGGATTGTAAGAAATAAGACTAAGATAGGCCCTAATCCTTTAAACTCAGATAAAGGAAAATGGAAAATCGGATTCGGCCCTATCCCTATAACCAAATCCAGGAGAGTATGGTGGGTCAAAAGAAAATCTGGGTTATTTGAAGTGGGTTCTACATCGGGTATCTGCGTAGAGACATCAATAATGGAATGTCATTCGCCTCAGATAACACAAGATAGACCGATATTCGGTATTACACCCTTGGTCCCCGAAGAAACTATGGCTCCCTCGTCGGAGTTCAAGGAAAATGGTGTACTGCCAAGGTCTGAAGGAGATGTAGGATCAGCTGAAGTTTGCACATAAAGGGTCACCAGAGATGAGGGACTTGATGTCATACCATTGGAGAGAACCAATGGAGTTGCTGAGGAGGTACGGGATTTGAATATGGGTTTGGCGTTGGTGCCTTGTGTAGAGGAATGTCTACAGTCGGGAGCGCAGTTGGATACTGTGTCTGGGGATAATGTTGCTCCCCCGGTCTCTCTTCCTCTAATAGCAGATTGCATTCTGCCTAATGTTAACGAGATTCAGCAATTCATGGGAATTTCACATGGAGGATGTGAAGACCAATTTAAAGAACTAATCACTATGATTGAGGCAAGCCACACACTTGAAACCAAATCAAGTTTCAAGAAAAGCAGAGAGTTACGTCTTTCTTGGGCAATCAACTACAAGGGTGGTAGCTCAACTAGAGGGAAGTCTAAAAGGAGGGCATTGTGAAGATGGGAAACAAGGGGTTGGGGTCGGACTTGGTGTATTTTGGGTTGTTTTTCAAGGTATTTTTGGGTCATTAGGGGCTTTCTATTATGGGCAATGTGTTTTCTTGTATACATTCAGTGTACTTTGTTACTCCTATTGATATATATAAGATTTTTACTAATAAAAAGAAAATCAATACAATATATTTTCACAACTCAAAATCAAACATGAGCACACCAAAAATAAAAACTACTTTTTTCCGAAATGCTATAAGAATGCAAAAATGGTTCGACAAATAATTGCAAAGCTTGAGCCATTTTAGGGCCCCTAACACAAGTGATTATGTATAAATTATCGAATCTAGGATCTTCTTGCTTTTTAAAAATCTTTTTAGAGTATCCTGTAATGCTAGAATATTCTAGACACAGCTTTTTTGTAATTTTAAGATATTCAATGATATAAACGCGCATATAACTCTTCCAATCTACCACCACATTCTTAAAGACACCACCGAACTTTAGATTGCTGCATCTCATTCCTAATTAAAGTTTCAATTTAAACTTGCTCCCTTTGTCTAAACCAACAATTAAGTCGGAACCACATTGGAAAACTCAGATGATTTCAGCCCTCACATTTCATCCCCAGTGCACCATACACTCCACCACAACACACAGAAAGCAAAAACCAAAATTATATCCCTAAAGTCACATTTATATTGCAACTAAACTAAAACATAAAAGCTTTCAGATGCAGAATAATTTTTTATTTTATTTCTATCAACAGATGCAGAATAATTAATTATGACCGAAATTATCTAAATTGCAAACTCGTAGCTCATTACCTTGAAGCTGCATCGAGTAAACTTCTCATGGTAAATCCAGAATCACCACCCCAAGTGATCATTTCTTGTCTTCCCGCAGATACAAAAGCAGCCAAACATTCAGTTGCATTCTGGCCAATATAGATGCAGCATAGGAGTCATTCCAACATTTTACAAAAGGAAAATGAAGAACCAAGACAATTTAGACAACCTGCATTTCACTATGATCATCACTTTGAAGAACAATCTGGACAACAGCTCCAAAACAGACATCATAGATGGCTTTCACTACATCACTAGGAGAATCCTGT
Organism: Pterocarya stenoptera; assembly: GCA_003123785.1. Classification (NCBI taxonomy): domain Eukaryota; kingdom Viridiplantae; phylum Streptophyta; class Magnoliopsida; order Fagales; family Juglandaceae; genus Pterocarya; species Pterocarya stenoptera. The sequence continues at coordinate 144,594 of QEOT01124105.1, forward strand.
ACAATACTATCATGAAGATAGTCAGCAAAATCTGCGAATGTTATTATGCCAAGATTATATTACCATTTTAAATTCAAAAGCTAGAAATCTAATAGTGAAAGGAAATAATCCAAACTATCTTGCCAAATATAACTTGCCTTCAAGAGCATAGTCATCAGATCCAATGACCCCGCTATTAGTCCATCAGGCTGTTGTTGGGGCTGACAGTAACAAAAAGTATGCATAAGAAAAAGATACCTTAACAAAAGCTGCACAAGCAGAAAACAATTTGAATTGAGATAACTCTTACAAGCCGTACTTTATCTAAAATTGGCCCAATATATGGCAAGACTCGGGATACCAGTGGATGTATACAACCAGAAGAATTTTTTAATGCCTGGGGAAAAAAATTAAAATTAAAAGAAGAAAATATACAATTCATAGTTAACAAAACTCCTTTAATAAGCTTTTTCTAAGTTGTGCTAGCAAATATGGCCAACATAAATTAGCATGGTGAAAATTAGACAGACTCCATGTCCAAATTTTATACAAAACTGTCATTGCAGTTGAGTCTCGGCTGGTTTACGATCCAAAAAGACACTTGGAAAAGGTAGAAACTTAACTAACAAAACCAAGCTTTTTAGGAGTATAATTGGAAGCATCAAGCAGGACATCATATATTTAGAAAAGCAAGGTACAAATGAAAAGTGGTGAGAAATGGTGCAGCTCTATAAATTCAATTAGCCTATCTTAAAAAACACTGATCCAACTAGCTTCAGTTTTTATACACTGTCAGCTACACACATTGTCAAACATTACAGCTCTGCTTAGAATGGCCCAGTAAACTCTTTACTATATATATATATATATATTTTTGTGTTTTCTCCTGAACAGTCTTCCCTAAACTCCTTTGTAAACATGGGGTAAAAGATTGACCTAAAGCTGTGAGGGTTCTACCTCTTCCTTTTATTCTCTTTTTATAAGGGGTTGGTGATATGGGGCCTCAATCCCCAGACATCTCCCATGACAGAGGCAATAAATACCATAAGGCAGTAGGATCATTGTCAACTCTTCCTTCACAGGGGGCTTCAGAGCTGTCAGTATGTAGGATGGTCTTACTTACCTTCACAGGGGGCTTCGGGGGATATTTTGGTGACGTGGGACAAGAGAGTAGTGGAGAACATTGATGAATTTGTGGGAGAATACTCGGTGGGATGTTCTTTTAAAAATTCTATAGATGGTTTTGTATGGGCTTTGGCGGGGGTTTATGGCCCTAAAGTAGATTGTGAGCGACGGTTGCTTTGGGATGAACTGGCAGGCTTATGTACTTGGTGGGAGGTCCCTTGGTGTATTGGTGGAGATTTTAATGTGACAAGATTTCCTAGCGAAAGGTTAGGGGAGGGGAGACAAAACCGTGCAATGGTGGAATTCTCGGATCTAATATTTGAGTTAGATCTTATGGACTTACCTCTCATGGGTGGAGACTATACTTGGTCTAATAATCAAGTTTGGTCAAGGCTGGACAGATTCCTCATATCTCCTTCATGGGAAATGCAATTTACAGATTCTTGTCAGAAAAGACTTCCTTGGGTATGCTCTGATCACTTTCTCATATTGCTAGACTATGGAGGAAATCCAGGGGGTAGAAGACCATTCAAATTCGAGAATATGTGGCTAAAAACAGAGGGGTTTGTGGAATTGGTGAAACAATGGTGGAATTCTTATCAATTAGAGGGCACTCCAAGCAAAGTATTGGCTGGGAAATTGAAGGCTTTGAAAATGGATTTAAAGAAATGGAATGAACAGGTATTTGGTAATGTAACTTTACAAAAAAGAATCTACTACAGGAACTACAAAATTTGGAGGGTGTTGAAGTGGAGAACGAACGCAAAGGACAAGTTGTCTCAGAGTTTGAAAGGTTGATTTTAATGGAGGAAATCTCGTAGAGACAAAAGTCGAGCATTGTGGCTTAAGGAGGGGGATAAATGTACAAAGTTTTTCCATCGAGTTGCAAACTCACATAGGAGGTTCAATGCCATAGAGTCCATGAATATAGATGGAGGTGTATCCTCAGAGCAAACAGTAATTAAAGATCATATAGCTGGGCACTTCGAACGATTGTTGTCGGAACCCTTTGCATGGAGGCCAAAAGTTGATGGTTTAGCTTTTGAGGTCATCGACCAAAACAGTATGGCTTGGTTGGAGAGACCATTTGAAGAAGAAGAGGTACGACTAGTGATTGGCAAAATGAATAGTACAAAGTGCCGGGTCCAAATGGCTTTACCATGGCATTTTTTCAGACTTATTAGGAGGTGGTGGTGGTAGGGGATGTTATGTAGGTTTTCCAGGAATTTTTCTTGTTTGGAAAATTTGAAAAAAGTTTAAACGCTACTTTCATTGCACTAGTCCCTAAAAAGGTGGGTGCAATAGAGGTGTAAGATTTCAAGCCTATTAGCCTTGTGGGCAGTTTGTACAAGATACTTGCCAATAGGATGAGCACAGTGATGGACAAGATCATTTCTAAGTCTCAAAATGCGTTTGTGAGAGGTAGGCAAATATTGGACTTGGTTCTTATAGCCAATGAGTGCTTGGACAGGGCTTAAGTCGGGTGTACAGGGTATTTTATGTATGCTGGACATGGAGAAGGCCTATGACCACGTCAACTGAAATTTCCTGTTTTATTTGTTAAGTAGATGTGGTTTTGGGGAAAGATGGAAGGGGTGGATGATGCATTATGTGTCAACGAACGGTTCTCGATTTTGGTAAATGGAGATCCTGTGGGCTTCTTTAATAGTTCGTGGGGGCTACGACAAGGCGATCCACTATCTCCACTCTTATTTGCCCTTGTGATGGAGGTCTTAGTAGAATGGTGTCGGCTGCCGTGGAGGGGGGATTTTTTTCAGGATTTACAGCAGGGGCTTCTAACCATGGCTCCATCACTATTTCTCACCTCTTGTTTGCAGATGATACGTTGTTGTTTTGTGATGCTAATGCAAGACACATTAAAGCTTTGAAGGCTATCTTATTTTGTTTTGAAGCGGTATCCGGGTTAAAGATAAACCTTGCTAAAACAGAGATGGTTGCGGTGGGTGAGGTGCAAAATATTAGAGGGCTGGCCAGCTTTTTGTGGTGTGGGGTTTCCTCGCTGCCATTGAAGTATCTTGGTCTCCCGTTGGGTGCAACCTTCAAAGCTAAGACAATTTGGGAGGAGGTGTTAGAGAAATTAGAACGTAGGCTGGCTGGGTGGAAAAGGCTATACTTATCGAAGGGGGAGAGGATCACACTTATCAAGAGCACCCTTTCTAATCTTCCCACTTATTTCTTGTCTTTATTTCCCCTCCCAGCAAGCATTGCATCTAGAATTGAGAAAATCCAACGTGATTTTCTGTGGAGTGGACTAGGTGAAGAGTTTAAGTTTCATCTAGTTGGATGGGATAAAGTATGTACTTCATTGAGAGCTGGTGGGTTGGGGGTACATAATGTTAGGGTCTTTAATAAGGCTTTATAAGGGAAATGGTTGTGGCATTATAATAATGAGAGGGAAGCTTTATGGAAATGGGTAATTGATGCGAAGTATGGGAGTGCAAGGGGGGGCTGGTGTTCTAATGAGGGGAGGGGGGCTTATGGTGTTGGGTTGTGGAAGTATATTAGACAAGGGTGGGAGGTCTTCTCGAGTAATGCTAGGCTGAGTTTGGGGGTGGGCAGCAGAATTTGATTTTGGAATGATGTGTGGGTGGGAGATATGGCTCTCAAGGATGCTTATCCTACTATTTTCAGACGTGCATGAGAAAAGGAAATTATGGTGGCTGATGTGAGGGCAGTTAGACATGGCTCACAGGAGTGGAACATCAACCTCACTAGGGAGGTACTAGATTGGGAAGTGAGTGAATTGGTGGACTTTTTCAGTTTGCTGTATAACATCTCTATTGAGGTTCCAGCTGAAGATAGGATGGAATGGCGACCTTCTAAGAGAAGGAAATTCTTAGTACACTCTTTCTATGATGTACTTACAGCTCAAGATAGGCCCAATTTCCCGTAGAAGAACATATGGAGGAGTAAAGCACCTCCTAAGGCTGCTTTCTTTGTTTGGACAGCAGCTTTGGGGAAGATACTAACCATGGATAACCTACGAAGGCATGGACTCATAATTATAGATTGGTGTTGTATGTGCAGAATTAGTGGGGAAACGGTAAATCATCTACTTTTACACTGATTTTGCAAGGGACATATGGAAATATTTTTTCAGTAGAATGGGATTAGCACGGGTAATGCCGGGAAGGGTGGTGGAATTACTAGCTAGCTGGAGAGGGCTCTCAAGAACACCACAGATTGCAGCTGTGTGGAAGATGGCCCCTATTTGTATTTTCTATTGTATTTGTAGAGAAAGAAATGAGATACTTTTTGAGGATCATGAAAGATCCTCCGAGGAGTTTAGGAGTTTTTATTTTTGGAAGACTTTATTTATATGGGCCATTGCTTTTGAGTTAAATGGTCTCAGCTTCCATGATTTTCTTATAACAGTTTCTAGTTCTTAACTTGGTGTACACTTATGCATACCTCCGGTGAACTTGGGCTATGTCTATCTTTATCAATACAACTACTCTTACTTATAAAAAAAAAAATCATTGTCAACTCTTCCTTTTATTCTTAAATGTAATGGTGGAAAAATTTACGACTGAATGATTTCCGAAAAGTTCCATATGCCACCTAGCCTCTCTATATACTGAAGTAAGCCTTAATCCAACTAACTAGGGCCAATTACATGTATCCCTTATTCCAGCCAGCCTACTTAAGGGTCCTGCACAGAGTAATCACTCTAAGAACTGTCTTCCCTTGTAATCTTCACTCACAACAATTCTGTGTCCATTTTGCCTATTATGCATATTCTCATTATTAGTTACTCTCTTGTCCTATCCATTTATAGGCCTTTGTAACCCCTAGGAGTTGGCTCAAGTGGTAAAGGTCTTGGGCTTAGGGTTATACTCCCCTTAGGTCTAAGGTTCAAATTCCCTTGGGTGCAAACAATCTCTAGGGACCATCGGACTGGGGGATTTTCTCCTTGAATTACCCGAGGTGCACTTACGGGAAACTCCTTGCCAAGGGCCTGTGCACCCCTGGGATTAGTCGGGACGCTGTTCCTAGACATCCAGTGCCAATCAAAAAAAAAATTGTAGGCCTATTGTTGCACACCCACAAATGCACATGTTCATGTATTTATTTTTTTAAACTCCCTGTGATTAATAGGTACAGAATGTCAACAAACACTGAACCTTTATTTATGTTTACTTTTTTTTTTATATAAGTAAACGATTATATTGATATGAATAGGCGTAGCCCAAGTACATAAGATGGTATACAAAAGGTCACACCTACTTAGAGAAAGTAATACAAACAAAAAAGCATGAAAAATGTGAAGCTTTTGATATGTTTACTTTTGGCCTTATGATATCAAATAAGGCTATGGTCATAGAATGTGAAGCTTTTGATAAAAGGTTCACCACCCATAACTAATAAAGATAGGAATTATATATCCCAGTATCCAATTAGAACCAATATAGTTTTTTTTATAGGTAATTATAAGCAATATACATTCTGAAACAAAGCATGAAATCATTGAAAGGAGAAAACTCCTGGTCACAATGCAACCAAAAAGTATTCACTTTGTGAATGTTTTTCTTCTAATCTCAATGACTGATAGTTACAGAAATACTAAAAGAATTATAAGGGAAATATAGCAAGCATGATCAGTCACGATGCACATATGTATCTCAATCTATCATGATAATCATCAACAGTGCTCGACATTCTTACCTCCAGAACATCAAGTGCATCAATGCTGATAAAAGGATCTGAGATATGCAACGCCCACACATTAAGTATTACAGGAGAGATGATGGGCTCCATGGATGCCGATGATTCATTGTCTAGATGAGAACAACACAGAGCATGTAGATAAGTAACCAGCAAAAAAATGAGAATTAATTACACCAGCCCAAGATAAAAATGTGATGTTCACTATGGACTTCAATATAATTCCTACAATTGATGTTTAAAACCACTGTGGTTAAACCCACCAGCCCTAATTGCAGCTTGCAGTGTTTCAAGCACCAGGTGCAAGGTCTCGTCAGATGCCTGAAAAACAGAATTAGAACAGCTAACGAATAGAGATTCTATAGTACCCAATGACATAATGGAAGTACATTACTTGGTTAAGAAGATCAACAAGTGATGAAAATAAACCCATCATTTGGGGTCGAATAGTTTCTTTGTTTGCTTCAGGCAGAAGCTGGGAAAGTGCCCGGCAGGCGCCTACTTTTACAGGTGGAGGCCTGTTCACAGAACACTGTCAGCATGCCTTTATTCCACTTGCAATTATTAAATATATAATACAGTAGGCATGCTTACACATCCATGCCAATTGCCCTGATAGCAGCATTGAGTAACTGCTCAAGAACTCCATGACTGATCTGTACAAAATCAGAAATTTTAGAAGAATTTTCTAAAAGACATGACCTAAAGGTAAGGGAGTACTGAATGGTTACCACAGAGGTGAACTTAGCAATTGATGTAAACATACGAGCATAAAGAAAGGGACATTCATGTACCCCTGCACAAACAAAACAATAGTAACAAATTGTGTTCAGCGATGAAAAATTTAAATCCACTATAGGGAGAGGGGGAGAGAGAGTTCACCAATCCCAATGTCTTCAGTGATTATTTGCTCCAAAAGGTTTCCTACATCAACTCTTGTCATTTCCAACACCTGAATAGTATAATAAATTTATTAAATAAATTTACCAAGCAGATCCCATGGAGAAAAGAAGTTGCATGTATTAAAAAATAAAAGATTATTGCTGGACACCATCCACACCTGAACACAACCAGAGCACAAAACTAGCATTGTGATGGAGGATAACATAAAAAGCACAAACCTGTAATTCGACCAGTTGTTCGGAAACGGATGCCAGCGCAAATAGCGTAGCCTCCCTTATCTGTGAAATTCAACATGCAAAGTTAAGAGAGAATACTAGAATGGACATAAGCAAGTACAAGAACACACAGAAAAGGTGGCTCTTTTAAAAAGCGATTGAAAGATAATTTCTTTCTTCTTTTTCTTTACAACTAAGCAATACGAAAGATAATTTCATAACAGTTAATATGTACATACACACACACAAACACATTTTATTCTTACCCTCCACCAAACCGTAGAACCAGCAGCTTTTTGTTGTTGAGACTCGTTAAATCGCTTTTTTGCCGCATCCATAATTGCATCTATTCCTTCTCCACCACAAGTATTAACAATCTCTTCGAGTAAAAGTGATCCTGCGATAAGTAATTTTACTTTTAATTTTTTATAAGTACTAGAAATTTTATGTTTGATAAGTAATTTTATATAGGCACAACTACAAGAGATTTTCATAAAACAATTAAAAATATTTGCATTGTCAGAAGCTTTTTTTTAATAATTAATAAGAAATTTTATTACCAAGAATAGGCACAGCCCAAGTACAAAGGATGTATACAAAGGAAATACCTACTACACTTTAGAAAACAGGAAAAAGGCTAATACAGATTCAGTACATTATCATCATTCCTTACAAAAATCTTAGCCCACAAACACAAAGTAGAAAAAGAAAAAATTCCAAAGTTCACCCAAAGAACGCTCTGTCTTCAAAACATCTCTCATTCCTTTCCAGCCAAAGACACCACATTAAACACGAAGGAATTATTTTCCAT